>WNWK01011738.1:0-42500 GCA_009830355.1 Cherax destructor | reverse complement strand
TTTTGGGCCACCCTACCTTGGTGGGACACGGCCGATGTTAATATATATATATATATATATATATATATATATATATATATATATATATATATATATATATATATATATAATATATATATATATATATATATATATATCAGAACCACCACTGTGAAAAATAATGAAATTCCAAGCGCATTCGTGACTTCTCACATCATCAAGGAACTATAAAAATTATAAAAATAAAAGGTTAACAGGAAGGCATATATGGATGAGACTACACCTCGCTGCCCCCCAACAACACCTGACTTTTTATAATGATGTAGGTAAGTAGTCAGTGTTCTGTGAAACACAGCGTATATTGAATGTTAAATAAAACTCTTGGTCCACGACTGTAAAATATATATGTTGCGTTAACCTTGAAGTGGATAGATAGTAATGCATAGTCCTAACATATAGCCAGTCATCGGATACGTCAGTATTAACATGAATATACTAATAATTTCTATTCTCTGACCACCTGCTGATTAAATGCATTCCTGGAATACGTATATTCAGGTTAACACATCTTTAAGAGTAAATTGTTCACTATTAACCCACAATTTGGAAAGGAAATTTTGAACGAGGTTTCGGCTCGTCCTGCACCATTATCAAATCACGAATGAAGTTTCCTTTCCAACTTGCGGGTTAATATTGCAGTGAGTGAATTGTTCCAGTCACGATAGCGTGACTTATTTTTCAGTGAAAATCATGACTGTTGCAAGAGTTTTTTCACACTGCACCTTAATGCTCTCTTGTCTAGAAAACACCCTCATCTTGTTAATGTTAACTTTGCAGAATATAAGTGCATAGATGAACAAACAGGATCACCCCCATATATTTTACTGCCCCATAATGCCGTTTTCATTTTTTTGTTCCTCTTACTCACTGTTTATCAGTCTTTTCAAGGTTTTTCTCCTAAATTCCTTTGTGCTCTAGTGAAAGTCGAGGCAAAACCTTGGAAATTGTGGAACAAGGAGCTGGAGAGTTGATCCACGGAGACACAGAGTACAGGCAAACATTTACAAAAGAAACGGGAGGAGTTGGTCAAGGAAGAAGTATTAGAGGTGGAGAAAACAACGAAAGGTGAGATGTAAGTGTGGTAGGCGGAGAGAGGAAATGATGCAAGGGAGGAACAAAGAAGAGGAGTGATGTAGGCGAGACTGTAAGAAAACAAAGTAGATTCCAAGTGAGGGATTGGAAGACTATTAGTTCAAAGTGGAGGCACTTCAGATTCACCACATTTTACAAATAGATCAATAGACGAGGCTTAAAAGTTAGCCTGCCTCTAACTTGGTACTAGCATAGGCTGGGAATTTAGCTCCTATAATAATAATAATAATAGTAATAATAATAATAATAATAATAATACATCTCTTCATATATATTTTTTCGGGGACAGAAATCCGCTAATCTTTTATATTGTAACATCCATGCTATCTATTCCATGAGAAAAATAGTTACTTGTGGAAACTATTTAGTCAAGTAATACTAGACAAAAATGAAAATATAATTTATATAACTTCTTTTTCATTGAGCAGGTTTTGCAATTGGACAAATAAGTAAAATCAATAACGCAACGAAACCCAACCTAACCTAGCCTACAGCAGCCATAAAACTGTTGGTTAGGTTAAGTTGGGTAATATTATGTTAGGTTACATAAACAGAAAAGTATCTTTCCCAGAGGCACTAAATGTGAATATCTCCATCGCACAGCGTACTTAATAATGTCTAGAATGTGCATTATAAAAATACACGGCGTAAATATTGACCTATATGTGATATGTGGCAGCCTAATGTAAGCCATCAGGTTTGAATGAGTCGTGACACTGGTTAGCAGGGAATCTCCAACTTTCTCCTGTACTTCGAAAGCAACCTTAGACAATAAACTATATACGGGTTTCTACTTTATTTTTTTCCAAGAGCTACAAAGACGAGACTGAAAAAAAACAGGTATGGATTAAGCATTTACTGTGACATTTCGCTTTACAGAGCAAAACGTTGTCACAATAAAAGTTTGCTCTCTACCTGTGCCTTTTCTTCAGTAATTTTTCCACTAAAGCCATTGGGTTTTGCTGCTACTTTAAAAACCTGTAACCCTCAGATAACCTCTAACCAATACATACAAAAAAGTGGATCACCCAGTGAAAGCTGACCTTTGAGACGTTCCTACACAACTTAGTGAAATACACCTTGCATTTTCTAATACGTCTATGTGCGTCAATTTCTGAAAGAGTAAAAAAAAATTAAATTAATTTTAGGATAGGCTATGTATACTACTATGTAATTAAGCATAACTACCCTAAAACCTTAGTTAACTGCCGGTAACTCAGTTGCATAAACGGAAGGTAACGTCTGGTAGCGGGGAATACCCTGTCATCGCTTAAATAATGGGAAACCGAACATTGTTATGTATCGGTGGGGTAAGGGATGGTTTCACCTGCTTATATAATGTACAGTAGATAGTATGGGTCTCCCGACGAGCTGTAGATGATAAAGGACACAAGCAGTAACTAGCGAATTTACTAAGGAATTTTGCCTGCACAGACATTCTTTTTAGTCTTTAAAAAAATATTCTGTGCAGGTGAAAACGTTAAATAAAATTTCCAACTACTGTTTTTGTGTTAGACCCCTGGCTGTCTTCAAGAAGGCACTGGACAGGCACCTAAAGTTAGTACCTGACCAACCGGGCTGTGGTTCGTACGTCAGTTTGCGTGCGGCCGAGAGTAACAGCCTGGTTGATCAGACCCTGATCCACCATGAGTCTTAGACCTGGCCGCGGGGGGCGTTGACCCCCGAAACCCTCTCCAGGTAATATCAAATAACCTTGACATTACCTCTGTGGAGCAGAGCGTCGGCACTTGTAGTGTACACAACACTGTACACTACAGTCCTACCATACTATTACTTCACAATGCAATGGAACATCACTACATTTACGAGCACATCAATACACTGGTCACGATATTTCACCAGTCCACAGAAAGGTGAGTCCCTCACACTGGTCACAGTACATCCTCTCAGTGCACAGAACCTCACACTTACCAAAATTTTCAACACATCCCTTGAAACTGGGCAGCTACCTGAGATATGGAAAAAGGCCAACGTAGTCCCCATCTTTAAAAAAGGAGACAGAAAAGAGGCACTAAACTACAGACCGGTGTCACTTACATGTATAGTGTGCAAAGTCTTGGAGAAAATCATCAGGAAAAGAATGGTGGAGCATCTGGAGCAGAACAGGTTAATCAACGCCAGACAGCACGGATTCAGGGAAGGCAAATCCTGTGTAACAAACCTCCTGGAGTTCTATGATAAAGTAACAGAGATAAGGCAAGAGAGAGAAGGGTGGGTTGACTGCATTTTCTTGGACTGCAGGAAGGCCTTTGACACAGTTCCTCACATGAGATTAGTAAAGAAGATGGAAGACCAAGCGTGTATAACAGGAAGGGCACTGGAATGGATCAGGGAATACCTCACAGGAGGCAACAACGGGTCATGGTGCGTGATGAGGTATCACAGTGGGCGCCTGTGACGAGCGGTGTACCGCAGGGGTCAGTCCTAGGACCAGTGCTATTCTTGCTATATGTGAATGACATGACGGATGGGATAGACTCAGAAGTGTCTCTTTTCGCAGATGATGTGAAATTAATGAGGAGAATCACATCGGATGAAGACCAAGCAGGACTTCAAAGCGACCTGGACAAGCTTGACACCTGGTCTAGCAACTGGCTTCTCGAATTTAACCCCACCAAATGCAAAGTCATGAAGATCGGAGAAGGGCAAAGAAGACCGCTGACAGAGTACAGACTAGGTGGACAAAGACTACTAACCTCATCAAAGGAGAAAGACCTTGGGGTGAGTATAACACCAAGCACGTCTCCGGAAGCACACATCAACCAAATAACCGCGGCAGCATATGGGCGACTGGCAAACCTAAGATTAGCGTTCCGTTACCTTAACAAGGAATCGTTCAGGACACTGTATACCGTATACGTCAGGCCCATACTAGAGTATGCAGCACCAGTCTGGAACCCACACCTGGTCAAGCACGTCAAGAAATTAGAGAAAGTGCAAAGGTTTGCGACAAGGCTAGTTCCACAACTCAGGGGACTGCCTTATGAAGAAAGGTTGAGGGAAATAGAACTAACAACACTGGAGGACAGAAGGGTTAGAGGAGACATGATAACGACATACAAAATACTGCGGGGAATCGACAAGGTAGATAGTGACAGGATGTTCCAGAGAGGAAACACAGAAACAAGGGGACACAACTGGAAGCTGAAGACTCAGATGAGTCAGAGGGATGTTAGGAAGCAATTCTTCAGCCATAGAGTAGTTAGGAAGTGGAATAGTTTAGCGAACGATATAGTGGAGGCGGGAACCATACATAGTTTTAAGACAAGGTATGATAGAGCTCACGGAGCAGGGAGAGCAGAGACCCAGTAGCGGACAGTGCAGAGGCGGGGCCAGGAGCTGAGTCTCGACCCCTGCAACCACAATTAGGTGAGTAGGTGAGTACTGCACTACATACACTATTAAGTAAGTCGGATCATTTTTAAATAGGCTGGATATGTGGGCCGGAGAGCTAGCAACAGCCTGGCACAAGGACTGGCCACAACAGTAAGAAAACTCGAACTGGTTACAGGTAAATCACATGCCTACATAGTTCATGCTTCACACTATCACGAGCGTTACACACTCCAGGATCACAATACACCACTTCCTTGCTGTTCACTTCTCACAGCAGTAACCCACACTGCTATCTCACTGATCTTGTGTTCTTTCTTCAAATACACTTCCTTAAATATGTCCACAACAAACTTTCTGTGGCATTTCCAATACTTTTAACGTTGATCACTGCCGAACCCTAAGCTAACACACGAGGTCTCTCCTTCTCTCCCTCAATGTGTACCTCGTCTGAGGGTTGAGTTGTGTAGTCGCTGCTTCCCACCCTCAACACGTCTATCACGGGTGCGGCTGGGTTGGGGCCTGCCACCTGGCATTACACTTGTAATATGATATACTACAATCCATTCTCACACCACGTTAACATTCAAATTTTACTCAGCCGCCGCGAGACGGCGGCTAAGTAAAATTGTTATGAGTAATTTTGTTTTATGGTTTATTTTTTCATAGGTTATGTAACCTAACCTAATCTTACCTAATTTCAGATTCAGATTTTTTTATTTTTCTGTAAAGATTGCAATGTGTGGTTTACATTTATAAGACAATAATTACAAAGATGGCCATTAGCATGCCTAGAATGCCTGGGCATGATAGGCATTTTGGGCAGACTAATACTAGTTCTTAATCTATATTACAAATTATAAATGAATACAAATTTCAAATTATTAAATAGATTTACAGTAGTGAGGTAGTTCAGAACATTTAGATTGTATTACAAATTACAAATGAATACAAATTTCAAATGATTAAATAGATTTACAATAGTGAGGTAGTTCAGATAAGTAGGATGCCGTGGGCTACTGTATCAGCAGCTTTCCTTAAGTTAATAAAGAGTCCTAACGGATATTCCTTATTTTCCAGTGCTGTGTAAAGTAGGTCCAGCATTTTTACAATTGCATCGTCTGTGCTTTTGTTTTTTCTAAAGCCAAATTGGCAGGGGTTGAGTATGCTTTGTACTGTAATAAACGAATATAATCTTTTGTGCACGAGTTTCTCAAAAAAATTTGGATAGCAACGGTAAGTTTGAGATTGGCCTGTAGTTATTTACATCTGTGGGGTCACCACCTTTGAGAATTGGTGTAACCCTTGCTGTCTTGAGGGGTGCCGGGAAAGTGCTAGTTTCTTGTGATTTGTTAAAAAGTAGTGAAATAGCAGGCGAAAGGACATGAGCCGCTCGTTTGTACTATATAATAAAGGTGGGTTCGGTAGGTGCAAGATAGAAGGAGGTTGGGAAATTTCCATCTAAGTAATCACTTGCTTGGGCATTGGTACCTGGGATTTTACTGGCGAGATTTGATCGTATGGTTGAGAAGAAGTCATTTAACTTGTTAACTGTATCAATAGGCTGTAGTTGTGTTTCATTCGGTTTAGTTACATTTAAAGCATTTCGACTAAAAAGTCATTGTGAATTTTTTTTTCAAAATTTCCTTAAATTAGTGTGTAAATATTGAATTATGTAATGTTTAAAAATTGTAGTGTGGTGTGACTTTGAAAATTTACTAGCCAGGAGAGAACCAATACACGAATTGTAAGAGAATGTCGGCCAGTATAGAGCTGATAAATGGAATATAATGGACGCGGCGTCGTTTGGGAATGGAGACTGTCTCATGCATCAATTATGTAAGCTTTCCTATAATTATACAGTAGATTGTAGCATTGGCCAATGTATTACTGTCTGTCTGTTAGAGAAGTGTTAGGATGTGAGACCCAAGAAATATGTGGGTAAGTGAATTATTTAAATTTGTGTAATTTCTCTGTAATATAAAATTATACAAGTAAATGGGGTCCACCTCTAGTGCAAATTAGAGAACATGTAATATATGTTTATTAGGTATATTCTCTCTCTCTCTCTCTCTCTCTCTATATATATATATAAAATTTTTTTTTTTATATATATATATATATATATATATATATATATATATATATATATATATATAAGTCTCCTATCAATATATTTTGTGGACTAAACCACTAATTAGTGAAATCAGGTCGTTAATATTCCATACACAATCCACAACCATAATTTATCAGTGTTACTTGTTTAATTTCACTAATTCATAAATACTTAAAGTTCCAGCTTATGTGAGTGTGGGATGAGTAGGTGGGTATCGAAGAAGGTACAGTGATGTGACCCAGTGATGTGACCCACTGTGCCTAAAGTCCCAACCATCTCCGAGGTACAACTAACATCAGTACATCAGTAAGTGTTATGTTTATTTTAGTTGTACCTGCCCCAAATTATGTGTGTGTAATAGTTCAGGACTGTGCCTGTAAACACGTAAGTTCTCAGTCGTTAAGGCTGCATGTAACTTGTGTAAGGACCCCAATGGAAATAAGTCACTGACTTTTTTTTTGGGTTATCCTAGGTAATTTACACATGTTACTATGTATGATAATTTGTGTAACTATTTATGAGTACCTGTACCTAAATAAACTTACACAACCAGTCAAGACTACTTCACTTCCTAGTGTAGGGATTACTGTAAAGTCTGAGAGTATACATACTAATCTATATACCACTGCAAGTGTACATACACTCTTGTTCTCGGTGTGCGTGAACATCAAGAGATATACTCATCAGAATATATACAATGACAACTTAAAATAAGAAAACTGTAAATGCAGATTTACTGAAACCATTAATTTGTATATAGCCATGTAAAGAGTTTAAACCCTGTGGATCATTTACCACAATGGGTCAGGGAGGCTCGATCCTCCTTCCAATATTCGTGGCTAGGTCTTGGACCAGTCAGGCTGTTGAATAGAAATTGTTAAGAAATTCACGCTGGAAATCTCATAAAAAACTAAACGTTGAAAAATAAAGAGTAGATCGGATGGAGTGAGAGTTCTATTAACATTCGATGTATATTGCGTTTTTATCCATTTTATCTGCATGATATACCTGGAGTATCCCTGGAGAGGGTTTCGGGGGTCAACGCCCTCGTGACTCGGTCTGAGACCAGGCCTCGTGGTGGATCAAGATCTGATCAACCCGGCTGTTACTGCCAAGTGATAGTTTATAATGTTTGTGTGAAAGTGTCCATATAAACTTAATTTAGTTAGTTTAATATTTGACAAGACAGTCTTGACCCGGGTCTTAATATTTGCACTACATTTATATGAATACATAATATTGAATGTCCTGTTTTAATAACATTAACTGCAGACAATGTTGTCAGTTTTCGGTCATTGTAACTGCAGTGTTGTCAGTTTACGGTCATTGTAACTGCAGTGTTGTCAGTCTTCGGTCATTGTAACTGCAGTGTTGTCAGTCTACGGTCATTTTAACTGCAGATTGCTGTCAATCTACAGCGAGTGTAACTGCAGACAGTGCTGTCACTGTACTATGGTCAGTCAGGTTAGGCTTTTGGTCATCTGACCGAGGCCTTCCGCTGGCTTACCGGTCCACCCCTTTAAAAAATATGGTCTAGTTATAACCATTCAGGACATTGATTCGAGCTTTTCTATCCGTTACAATAAATAATGTTTTTAATTATTTACTAATGAACGCAATAAAAATATTGTTTTGCGTCTTTTAATTTCAACGGTAACTTGTTTTAATTCAACGTAATTTTCTGAAGGACTTGTTTTTTCAGATGAATTATTAACTTTTCTTCTTTTGTTATTGTTAATATTTATCATAATAAAATTTTTATATTGTCCAGGTGAAATATTAAAATGCAATGTCAAATTAAAAACCATACCTCCCTCCTCCATGGATGCCATATATACGTCTGGTTTTGTTTATAACATCAACACTCGCAGAATAATACTAACATATTCAGCCTTGAAAAACATTTACATGGCTGTAGCTTTTAAGATTTAAATGAATTTATTTTGTAGTCTCTCAGATGTCGCATTCAAGTTATCGTTGATTTTTCGGCGATTCTTGATAATGTTTCTAGTAATATTCAAAACTGAATTTAAGGGTTAAATATAAGTAAACCAGTACATAAATAACCCGCACATAGGAAAATGAAACTTATGACGACGTTTCGGTCCGTCTTGGAACATTAACTAGTGACCGAAACGTCGTCATAAGTTTTATTCTTCTAGTTCGAGTTATTTGTGTATTGTTCCAGTCACGGTATTGTGTTTTTTCATTCTTTATTAGTAAAGTATATCAGGAATAAAAGTAGATATTAATAAAATACTGAGGATATCGAACCAAGTAAGAACGAGAAATAACGGATTTAAATTGGATAAATTTAGATTTAGAAAGGACATAGGCAAGTACTGGTTTTCGAACAGAGTTGTAGATGCGTGGAACAATCTTCCGAGTAGGGTGATAGAGGCTAGGACCTTGGGTGGCTTTAAAAAGAGATTGGACAAATATATGAGTGGGAGGGGCTGGGTTTGATTAGTGTCGTGAGTACAGGAGTAAATTCTTAGGTAGTGGTGGTTTTGATAAGGACCTGCCTTGTATGGGCCAGTAGGCCTTCTGCAGTGTTCCTCCATTCTTATGTTCTTATGTTCTTATAAGTGCTTCAGCAAAGCAAAGTAGTTGTATGATGGGTATAATAATTATCAATATAAACAATATGTTGGTATACATCAACAATGTTTGCTGGATATTATACAGACGCGGCAGACTTTCCAAAGGATGCTCGAGGTGAAACTTGTATATTACCTATAGTCGCTTCAGGGTGGGTCAATGTCCCCGCGTCCCGGTCTCATGCCAGGCCTGGTTGTTGGCCTGATCGATCAAGTTGTTGATGCTCGTCGCCTGCAGTCCATACTGTGCACCTCAGCCCAGCTGATTAGGAACGGACTAGAGGAACTTGTGGAGTTCCCTCTCGAAGACAGCTAGGAGTTATTTGGTGATGACCGTTATGTATGATGGTAGGGTACTGAAAAGCCGTGGTCCCTTTACGCTTGTTGAGTTCTCTCTGCTGTTCATTAACGCATCTTGCACCATCTGCCAAGACTCGTGTTTTCATATGGAGTGATTTCGGTGTGCAGGTTTGGGATAAATCCTTCCAGAATCTTATAGGTGTAGATTATAATATATTTTAATGCCGAAGTTTTAAAGAGTACATTTCGAGGGAGTTTAAGCTATCCCAGTAATTTAGATGCTTGACTGCGGTTATACGAGCTGTAAAAGTTCTCTGTACATTCTCCAGTTCTGCAGTTTGACATGCCTTGATGGCGGCTATTAGTATGTAGCAATACTTCAGCGTATACAAAACGAGTGATTTGCAAAGTTTCGTCAATGGCTTGACATTTTTTGTTTTGAAAGTTCTAGTTATCCAAACTTTTCCTCGCGGTTACGATAACATTGTTGTGGTCCTTAAATGTGAGATCCTCTAACATTATTACTCCCAAGACTCTTACATTACACTTACGCTTTCATACCCATTATGTACCTCTGTAATCTTTCGACTACCGCCCACAGGATGGGTATGGGGTGCATAATAAAGATATTAAACTAACTTTCATACAAATTATTGCATCGTTTGCAAAGGAGGATATGGTGCGTTGGGTTATGTCCTTTACTATGTTGGATATGAGAATGAGGGTGAGAAGATGGGAGGGTACTGTACCTTATGAAACAATTTTTTTTAGTTTAGCAGCCTTTGATTTCACTCTACTATTACTCTTCGGTTTTTATTTGTTAAGAAGTTAAATTTCCATTGCCTCACCCTTCCAGGTATTCCTTTTGGACGTATCAGCATCAAGTTATGCGTAACTTAGTGAGGAGGTCATGAGTTAAGTATTACTGAACTGTAGGTCACGTGATTACTCTCTCGAGGTGGGTGGGGTGAGGCGTGTTTAGGAAGTCTATGTCAGCGTGGTAGATATGTTGCAACTTCCTGCATTTTGTATGACTGTATTTGTTACTGCTATCAGGGATGCTTCCAAACACTTAAAACATCCCTGATAGCAGTAACAAATGCGATCATATAAAATGCAGGAAGTTACAGCATGTCTTATACGTTGGCACACCTGATGCCATGTTGACACACTTGCTGCCACGTTGGCGCACATGCTGTCATGATGGCACACTTGCTTCTTAAACATCCCACCCCATCCCCCTCGAGACAACCATCAGGTGAGGTACAGTTCAGCATTACCTGACCCCTCACAACCTCGCCTCACTACAGTTCAGCATTACCTGACCCCTCACAACCTCGCCTCACTACAGTTCAGCATTACCTGACCCCTCACAACCTCGCCTCACTACAGTTCAGCATTACCTGACCCCTCAAAACCTCGCCTCACTATAGTTCAGCATTACCTGACCTTCAAATGTACTTTGGCTTATATGAACCTTTGTTGTTGTTATTTTCGTCAGGAAAGAGGACAAGTGTTTCCTGATGCTGGTCTTACTCATATAACTCACCACATCTGACCGAGGTCTTCCTCTGACTTACCAGTCCAGTCCTTTAAAAACTTGATGACCTGCACTATGTACAACTGGAGTGAACAAGGTCCCAGGACCGATATCTTTCTAAAAGATAATGTCCTTAAACGTTTTCATAAAAAAATGTCCTCATGTCTTTTACCACATTTTGTCAGTATTATATGCGAGGCTTATCAGTGCCTTTTTTGTGCACCCTCTTATTAAAAAGAAATTATTTAGACGCTTGAATGAGCGTAGACGTAGTACAGATATTAAGAAAGAACTTATTAGTAGTATTATAAGTGAATGGAAACCAAGAGTACTCAGAAACAAAATAAAATAAAATAAATGAACTTAAACATCTTGCAAGCATGAGTGAGCATGTTAGAGGAAGTGGGGACAAATGTTATTTACCTTAGATATTCAACGGTAGGGCATGAAGAACGGTAATTTACTTTTAATTAGCAGTTTTAGATACATATACTCAAAAAGTTATCAGGTAGATATTTTGCACCACCTATGAGGTTATAAAAATATATATAATTTTATTTTAATGGGGAAGGGGCTAAACATGTAGGGGTCATGTAGCGCTTGGGAAATGCAAGGCATTCAGGTTCGATCAAAGGAAGGAGAGAGTAAGGCCAGTTTCTTGGATCAAGAGCACCTTACCGTCATCTAGGCACCTCCCTTGAAGAAAGATATATAGCAACAGTTGCTAACCAATTACCTGACACAGCAAACGTCAAATCTTTATTTAGGTGTTATAAGACAGAAATGAGAAGTTATTTTTTAATTAGCAAATTAGATACTGTACAGTACATCGCTTTGTGTAGCCTAGCCTCATCCGTATGGCATTTTAGAAGCTTAGTGCAGCAAGAGCTATGTTTACCTAACACCAGCATCACGTAGGATGACTGGGGCATCCAGTGGTTGTGGCATAGGATGGTTGTCACATACGATGGTTGTGGCATACGATGGTTGTGGCATAGGATGGTTGTGGTATACGATGGTTGTGGCATAGGATGGTTGTGACATACGATGGTTGTGACATAGGATGGTTGTGGTATACGATGGTTGTGGCATAGGATGGTTGTGGTATACGATGGTTGTGGCATAGGATGGTTGTAACATAGGATGGTTGTGGCATAGGATGGTTGTGGTATACGATGGTTGTGGCATAGGATGGTTGTGACATACGATGGTTGTGGCATAGGATGGTTGTGGTATACGATGGTTGTGGCATAGGATGGTTGTGACATACGATGGTTGTGGCATAGGATGGTTGTGACATACGATGGTTGTGGAATACAGTGGTTTCGCTGCATAAGTTACAAGTTCAGTTTGAATAAATAAGGTTGTATTTAGGCCTTAAGTATAATTTTAAACTTTTAATTTGGTTTAACATAATAAATAATGAACACTTTAACGTAGAATATTCGTTGGAGCAGCTTTTCAGAGGCGCACCACACAGCTAGGATGGTACAAGGGACTATACGAGTGGACCAACACTTCTGTATGGATACTTATTTTATACTTATACAACCAAAATTAGGATAGAAGAATAAGGCACTTGCAACGTTTGGTTATCTTTATTTTTGAAACGTTTCGCCAACAAGTGACTTCCTCAGTCCGGTATAGAGATGAATGGAAGATGAGGGAGTTTCAGGTAGTAATCAGTCCCTCAAACTCCTCATTTTGCACCAATCATCTGTGTACGGGACTGAGGAAGCCACTTGTGGGCGAAATGTTTCCACAACATATATTCCCATTTACATCACACACACAAAATTAGCTTAATAATAATAAAAACAACGCAGATCTCTCAAGGACAGAGCAGACATGAGTCTAACTTTACACAACACATGATGCTACCACAAGACCACAACATATATTCAACACCTTACACGGGCACAATGGCTTATTGAAAAGAAATCGGGTATTATTCATATGTTTATGTGAAGAATTAATACAAGAATAGAAAGTTCATGCATTACAGTACACACGTTCTCAAAGACATTTCGTCACGTTATTAACCCGGAAGGGTTATTAATCCGGGTGGGTTATTAACCTGGGAGGGTTATTAATTCAGGTGGATTATTAACCTGGAAGGGTTATTAATCCAGATGAGTTATTAACCTGGGAGGGTTATTAATCCAGGTGGGTTATTAACCTGGAAGGTTTATTAATCCAGGTGGGTTATTAACCTGGAAGGGTTATTAATCCAGGTGGGTTATTAACCTGGGAGGGTTATTAATTCAGGTGGGTTATTAACCTGGGAGGGTTATTAATCCAGGTGGATTATTAACCTGGAAGGGTTATTAATCCAGGTGGGTTATTAACCTGAAAGGGTTATTAATCCAGGTGGGTTATTAACCTGGGAGGGTTATTAATCCAGGTGGGTTATTAACCTGGGAGGGTTATTAATCCAGGTGAGTAATTAACCTGGAAGGGTTATTAATTCAGGTGGGTTATTAACCTGGGAGGGTTATTAATCAAGGTGGGTTAGTAACCTGGGAGGGTCATTAATCCAGGTGGGTTATTAACCTGGGAGGGTCATTAATCCAGGTGGGTTATTTACCTGGAAGGGATGTTAATCCAGGTGGGCTATTAACCAACCTGGTTATTAGCCCACCTAGTCTGTAAAGGGTATTAACCAAGGATAACTCATGAAAGCTTACTTTTTGCCATGTTAATGTCAAGAACACTTTAATACCCTAAAATAGAGGTCAAAGTTAATTCTCGGCATATATACACAGAGGTACACATCTCTCGCTGGTTGGTTAATTGGGCTTAAAACCTATCCACTACACGAGGGTCATTAAGCAACATGTCATCTGTTCATCACCATTAAAATAAGAATTATAGTAAACTTTCCTGGCGGGGCCAGGAGCTGAGTCTCGACCCCTGCAACCACAATTAGGTGAGTACACTGACATATATGTTCACCATGTACGTTAAGTAAGTAAGTACTCAGCACCAGTATGGAGCCCGCACATGGTCAAACACATCAATAAATTAGAGAAAGTGCAAAGGTCTGCATCAAGACTAGTCCCAAAGCCATGGAGTATGTCCTGTGAGGAGAGGGTAAGGAAACTCAACCTGATGGCGGCTAGAGGACTAGTAAGTAAGTAAGTTTATTCAGGTATACACAAATACATTTACATACATTATCATACATAGCAGCATATGTGTAGAGAACCTAGGATAACCCAAAAAAGTCAGAGTAACAAAGGCGAACAGGTCCATAATGTTTCAGAATGTGAAATATGAACAAGAGGGCATAACTGGAAGTTGAAAAGATGAGTCATAGGGATATTAGTATTTCTTAGAGTCTTAGAGTTGTTAGGAAATGGAACAGTCTGGAGGTGAAGTAGTAAAGGCTCTAAGAAGAGGTACGACAAGGCTCTTGTAGCAGGGAACGGACCTAGTAGCGACAAGCGAAGAGGCGGAGCCAGGAGCTGTTACTCGACCCATACAACCACATATAGGTGAGTACTTCTCAGTGTATATATGATACGCATCTCTCAATTAAACAAATATATAATAGTCATACGGTTATTATTTTAGAATGTAAAAAAACGGTATTCAGCTATAACAACGACCGTGTGGCCTAATGGATAAGGCGTCGGACTTCGGATCCGAAGATTGCAGGTTCGAGTCCTGTCACGGTCGCTCTAGGTTTTGTTTTTTTATTTAAATACTGATATTTCAAGACTTCATGAACGATCGATACCCATTAATCTTGTCTCTACTGTCATAGTTAATAAGTTGTCTAGACACATTAGGACGAACATGTCCATATATTTTGTATATCAGATTTCTTGAAGTTACTTAATGCAAGTTGTTTTTCGCATTGATATGTCCTATTCATTTGTAAAAAAAAAAAAAGCTCATTAGTGTTATGCTCAGATTTTTATTGTATGCGGGTAACGGGAACCCCAATAGAAATAATTCACTTTAATTTTTGGGGGTTATCCTGCTGGTTAAGTCACACACATGTTACTACGTATAATTGAAATCACCTTTAACTTGTACAACTGTACTCACCTATTTGTGGTTGCAGAGGTCGAGACATAGCTCCTGGCCCCGCCTCTTCACTGATCGCTACTAGGTTCTCTCTCTCCCTGCTCCATGAGCTTTATCATACATCGTCTTAAAACTATGTATGGTTCCTGCCTCCAGTACATCACTATTCCACTTCCTGACAACTCTATGACTTATGTGTACCTTTGGCTAAATAAACTTGCCCACAGGGGATGTACCTAAAGTAATGTAAGTAAAACAATGGTCTTGTAGTAAGAGTTTAATACATTACAAACTGTTCTTACACTTAGGTAAACTAGTAGCCACGCTATTTGGCTCAAAATATAAAAGGAAGCGGGCAAATTATTTTGATGTAATGTAAGGAGGAACCCATATCATTAGCAACTCCAGTGAAATATCTAGCCAATCCAGGAATGCATTGTGAGCCATGGCTGTCGGTAGAAATAATAGTGAAAAATGAAAGAAAAAGAACTAAAACGTTCCTTCACAACACAGAGGTGCTGCCTCCTCACACCTTGGGATCTTATCAATGATAGGAGGGAGTGATTTTTTGTATAGCTAACATACATGTACCTATTACTGTTATCTGATATTCTCTTTAATGTTGATTTAAATAACTCAGTGTACCTTGTTCCTAGTATATCTCCTTTTAATGTAGCTGCTTTTCACATAGTTAAGTTATTTGTTCTAGCTTTTAAGGTTTAAATAATAAGATATTACAAGGACCCCAGTGGAAGTAAGTCACTTTGTCTGACTTTTTTGGGTTATCCTAGGTAATCTACACATATGCTGCTATGTATGATAATTTATGTAACTGTATTTATGTGTACCTGTACCTGAATAAACTTACATTACTAAGGGAAGAACTATGTAACATTACGATCCTAGTGTAAATTCATGTTTATCTATATGCCAACTATGTCGTATTATTAGATATTTTTATTCTTATGACAGTTGTGAAATAATTTGTCCGTTAAGTTAAATAAATATCCATAAGTTCATTAAACTTTCTCCAAGAGAGTAATTTTTATTTTAAACAAATTCTATATACCGAAAACATTCATGCGATGGCCGGGAATCGAACCCGGGTCAACTGCTTGGAAGGCAGCTATGCTCACCACTATACCACCATCGCTGGATTGGTTCCAATAAAATTATTCTTAAGAATTAAACACACACACAAGAAATCTAACTTCCAGTTTGCACAACGAGCTCAACATTTGGTACCGTGATGATGGCACTCTGGCAGGTACAGTGTCCCTGTTAGAGGACCTACAACTGGTGAAGTCACAGGGAGAAACCTTATGACTTATTCTCAATCCCTCCAAGTGTGAAATCATCACAGCCAACCAGGAAATAGTCACAGATGTGTGAACAATCCTTCCTGAAGCCTCAACGACAACCCAGTCCAAGAGCATCCTCTTTGGTGCACCGCTAAGTCATCAGACCATCGACACAGTCAAGGACAAAATGGTGGCTAAAGCTCTCGCTTCACACACGGAGGGCCCGGGTTCGATTCCCGGCGGGGTGGAAACATTTCGACGTATTTCCTTACACCTGTTGTCATGTTCACCTAGCAGCAAGTAGGTACCTGGGTGTTAGTCGACTGGTGTGGGTCGCATCCTGGGGGACAAGATTGAGGACCCCAATGGAAATAAGACAGACAGTCCTCGATGACGCACTGACTTTCTTGGGTTATCCTGGGTGGCTAACCCTCCGGGGTTAAAAATCCGAAGAAAATCTTATCTTATCTCTCTTATCTCTTATCTGAAGACAATGGATGAGAGAATAAGTGATCTGGATCCCCTTGATGCTGTGTATCTCCTGACAAGGTGTCTTACTCTGCCAAGACTAACTTCCTTCTTGAGGTGTGCACAGTCTTTCGACAACCCAACATTCAGTGAATATGACGCATTCCTGATATCTGTCTTTAAGAAGGCACTGAATCTGTCACTGGAAGATCAGCAATGGGATCAAGCAGCTCTTTCAGTGCGACTGGGAGGTATAGGGGTGCGCAAGGCATTTGTCATCGACTCCTCGTGTATGCCTTCCAGTGAACTAGTAAAGGAGATTGTCCCCGAACGCTTGAAAGATGCAATAGCACCTAAAGACCCCAGGTTCATTGAAGCAGTCCTACAGTGGGACACCCTTGCAGACTCCTCAAGCAGACATAGCCCCACTCCACAAGGGTGGCAGTAAAGCAATTGCAAAGAACTACAGACCGATAGCACTAACATCCCATATCATAAAAATCTTTGAGAGAGGGTTCTAAGAAGCAAGATCGCCAACCACCTAGACACCCATCAATTACACAACCCAGCGCAACACGGGTTTAGAGCAGGTCGCGCCTGCCTGTCCCAGCTCCTGGACCATTATGACAGGGTCCTGGATGCTGTTGAGGATAAACAAAATACAGATGTAGTATACACAGACTTTGCAAAAGCTTTCGACAAGTGTGACCATGGTGTAATAGCACACAAAATGCGTGATAAAGGAATAACAGGAAAAGTTGGTAGATGGATCTATAACTTCCTGACAAATAGAACACAAAGAGTAATAGTAAACAGAGTAAAGTCCCAGGCAGCCACGGTGAAAACTGTTCCACAAGGCACAGTACTCGCTCCCATTCTATTCCTCATTTCTGACATAGACAGAGATGTAAGCTATAGCGCCGTGTCTTCCTTTCCGGATGACATCCGGATTGCCATGGCAGTGACCTCCATTGAAGACACTGCAAAACTCCAAGCAGACATCAACCAAATTTTCAAATGGGCCACTCAAAACAATATGAAGTTCAACGAGGAAAATTTTCAACTACTCAGATATGGAAAACTTGAGGAAATAAAAAATGTATCAAGGTATACGACAAATTCTAACCATACAATAGAGCGAAAAAGAAATTCTGAAGGACTTGGGAGTGATAATGTCAGAGGATCTCGTCTTTAAAGACCACAACAATGTATCTACCTCATCGTCTAGGAAAATGATAGGATGGATAATGAGAACCTTCAAAACTAGGGACGCCAAGCCCATGATGACACTCTTCAAATCACTTGTTCTCTCTAGGCTGGAATACTGCTGTACACTAACAGCCCCCTTCAAAGCTGGCGACATTGCAGACCTGGAGAGTGTACAAAGAACTTTCACACCACACATAAGTACGATAAAGCACCTAAATTACTGGGAACGGTTGAAGGTTCTTGATCTGTATTCCCTGGAACGCAGGCGAGAGAGATACATGATAATATACACTTGGAAGGTCCGGGAGGGATTGGTACCTAACTTGCTCACGAAAATCACTCCCTATGAAAGCAAAAGACTCGGCAGGAGATGCAACATTTCCCCGATGAAAAGCAGGGGCGCCACGAGTACACTGAAAGACAACACCATAAGTGTCCGGGGCCCAAGACTGTTCAACTGCCTCCTAGCACACATTAGGGGTATTACCAATAGACCCCTGGCTATCTTCAAGAAGGCACTGGACAGGCACCTAAAGTCAGTACCTGACGAACCGGGCTGTGGTTCGTACGTCAGTTTGCGTGCGGCCGACAGTAACAGGCTGGTTGATCAGACCCTGATCCACCATGAGGCCTGGTCTCAGACCTGGCCGCGGGGGCGTTGACCCCCGAAACCCTCTGAAGGTAAACTCTAGGTACGTATTTGTTTCAGAACGCTGAATTTAGAAAAAAGAGTCGTAGACGAGGATTGTGCATGGTTAGTGTCCTGGGAGGGAAGGTGGGCAGAGTGATATCAAAAGTTATTATCTGCCAGGAATGTCGGGAAATACTGATGCTTCCTAGAACAATATAGTTCATGTAGTCCAAACATTTTAATGTGTGTGGCTGAATCCATTTTGATTCACTTTATTTATGAGATATATATTCTAGTAATTCTGGTCAGGTCCTGTGATGTGTTAATTAAGTGTATACACTTATATTTGCTTTCAATAACATACAGGAAGAACTTCGACCTAGTAATTGTGGTACACACATTCTGTCGCCAAAATGGGCAAGTACTCAACTATGCGAAGCCAGCCAGAGCTGCAGGTGCCGGTAAACAATCAGGTGGCACCAGCCATTATTGAGCCTTCTGAAAGTCTTATTTTAATTTATTTGCTACTTATGTGGGGTGACTACCTTCCACAGGATGGGTATGGTGTCACTGCCTTCCACAGGATGGGTATGGTGTCACTGTCTTACACAGGATGGGTATGGTGTCACTGCCTTACACAGGATGGGTATGGTGTCACTGCCTTACACAGGATGGGTATGGTGTGACTGCCTTACACAGGATGGGTATGGTATCACTGCCTTACACAGGATGGGTATGGTGTAATTACCATCCACAGTTACAGATGGATCTATAACCTAACGAATAAAACACAAAGGGTAATAGTAAACAGAGTATACTCCAGGTATACTCCATGATGGGTATGGTGTCACTACCTTCCACGGGATGGTTTAGTGTGACTACCTTCCATAGTTATAGATGGATCTATAACTTCCTAACAAATAGAACACAAAAGGTAATAGTAAACAGAGTAAAGTCTGAGGCGGTTACAGTGAAAAGCTCTGTTCCACAAGGCACTGTATAAACTACCAGAACACTGTATAAACTACCACAACACTGTATAAACTACCACAACACTGTATAAACTACCACAACACTGTATAAACTACAACAGCACTGTATAAACTACCACAACACTGTATAAACTACAACAGCACTGTATAAACTACCACAACACTGTATAAACTACCACAGCACTTTATAAACTACCACAACACTGTATAAACTACCACAACACTGTATAAACTACCACAACACTGTATAAACTACCACAGCACTATAAACTACCACAACACTGTATAAATTACCACAGCACTGTATAAACTACAACAGCACTGTATAAACTACCACAGCACTGTATAAACTACCACAACACTGTATAAACTACCACAACACTGTATAAACTACCACAACACTGTATAAACTACCACAACACTGTATAAACTACCACAACACTGTATAAACTACAACAGCACTGTATAAACTACCACAACACTGTATAAACTACCACAACACTGTATAAACTACCACAACACTGTATAAACTACCACAACACTGTATAAACTACCACAACACTGTATAAACTACCACAGCACTGTATAAACTACCACAGCACTGTATAAACTACCACAACACTGTATAAACTACAACAGCACTGTATAAATTACCACAGCACTGTATAAACTACCACAGCACTGTATAAACTACCACAACACTGTATAAACTACAACAGCACTGTATAAATTACCACAGCACTGTATAAACTACCACAGCACTGTATAAACTACCACAACACTATAAACTACCACAGCACTGTATAAATTACCACAGCACTGTATAAACTACCACAGCACTGTATAAACTACCACAACACTGTATAAACTACCACAACACTGTATAAACTACCACAACACTGTATAAACTACAACAGCACTGTATAAATTACCACAGCACTGTATAAACTACCACAGCACTGTATAAACTACCACAACACTGTATAAACTACCACAGCACTGTATAAACTACCACAGCACTGTATAAACTACCACAGCACTGTATAAACTACCACAGCACTGTATAAACTACCACAGCACTGTATAAACTACCACAGCACTGTATAAACTACCACAACACTGTATAAACTACCACAACACTGTATAAACTACACAACACTGTATAAACTACCCTGTATAAACTACCACAACACTGTATAAACTACCACACACTGTATAAACTACCACAGCACTGTATAAACTACCACAACACTGTATAAACTACCACAGCACTGTATAAACTACCACAACACTGTATAAACTACCACAGCACTGTATAAACTACCACAACACTGTATAAACTACCACAACACTGTATAAACTACCACAACACTGTATAAACTACCACAACACTGTATAAACTACCACAGCACTGTATAAACTACCACAGCACTGTATAAACTACCACAACACTGTATAAACTACCACAGCACTGTATAAACTACCACAACACTGTATAAATTACCACAGCACTGTATAGACTACAACAGCACTGTATAAATTACCACAGCACTGTATAAACTACCACAACACTGTATAAACTACCACAACACTGTATAAACTACCACAACACTGTATAAACTACCACAGCACTGTATAAACTACCACAACACTGTATAAACTACCACAACACTGTATAAACTCAGTAAAACAAACACTGTATAAACTACCACAACACTGTATAAACTACCACAACACTGTATAAACTACCACAACACTGTATAAAGTACCACAACACTGTATAAACTACCACAACACTGTATAAACTACCACAACACTGTATAAACTACCACAACACTGTATAAACTACCACAACACTGTATAAACTATCACAACACTGTATAAACTACCACAACACTGTATAAACTACCACAACACTGTATAAAGTACCACAACACTGTATAAACTACCACAACACTGTATAAACTACCACAACACTGTATAAACTATCACAACACTGTATAAACTACCACAACACTGTATAAACTACCACAACACTGTATAAAGTACCACAACACTGTATAAATTACCACAACACTGTATAAACTACCACAACACTGTATAAACTACCACAATACTGTATAAACTACCACAACACAATAATAATAATAATAATAATAATAATAATACTTTATTGAGACATGGTACAGTGATACATGGTTGGGTAGACAAGATACATAGTTATTGATGAGATGTACATGCCAAAAGCCCCTAAGTCCTAAGAATACTTAATTGTAGACTACATGGTAAAAAGTTATGGTTGATAATTTATAAAATAAGTATAATTGTGTATCTAAGTTATAAAGTTTGAATATAAGTTGGACATATCAATTAATTGTAGCAATGCAACTAATTGAGTGAGATAACATTTAGAACAATTAATTGCAATGCAGTTACAGTTTACGTGGTCATTATAATGTAAATGTTATGGAAACAGTTAGCTTTGTATTATTCATAACAGGTTTTTACATTTAAGTGATTAGTAAGTTTTTTACACTTAAGTGATTATTCTACTGTATAAACTACCACAACACAATAAACTACCACAACACTGTATAAACTACCACAACACTGCATAAACTACCACAACACTTTGATTTGAATTGTGCCTCAATTCTCTTTATTGTAGAGGACTAATAATTAGCTGGAGCTAGAGGGTGTTTTAACACAATATATTTTAGGTCGATTCAGTAGACTGGCTGCTCCTTTAATATTAGCAAAATATCGGGCCTGTCCGGGATTTGAACCCGGGACCTCCTGCACCCAAAGCAGGAATCATACCCCTAGACCAACAGGCCTTGTTATGATGTGGCTTGAAAAGACACATTACGTAATGTTTGTTATTTGTAAAAAATGTAAAATAAAAGTAAGCGGGCCTGTCCGGGAGTTGAACCCGGGACCTCTCGCACCCTAAGCGAGAATCATACCCCTAGACCAACAGGCCACAGGGTTGCAGTTAATGCTAAAGTAATATCAAAATATTTTTTTTACTTTTAATATAATTGTTGATATAATCAGGATAAGATACGATTTATTTGGATTTTTAACCAGGAGGGAATTGTGTCATTTCGACTGGGGTCCTTTAATCTTGTCCACCAGGATGCGACTCACAACAGTCGACTAACATCCAGGTACCTACTTACTGCTAGGTGAACATAAACAGCAGGTGTAAGGAAACATACCCAACATTTCCACCCATGCAGGGGATTGAACCACGACATTCAGTATAGTTACAGTTATCCCACATGGTAACATATGTGTAAATTATGTTATCTTACCTAGGATAACCCAGAAAAGTCAAAGTGACTTATTTCCTCCGGGGTCCTTGTAAAATCTTATTATTGGCAGCTTAGCTACTAGGTACAGTACAAATCAGGCATGATTATACTCAAAAATAAAAAAAACTAAGTAATT
Organism: Cherax destructor; assembly: GCA_009830355.1. Lineage (NCBI taxonomy): Eukaryota > Metazoa > Arthropoda > Malacostraca > Decapoda > Parastacidae > Cherax > Cherax destructor. The sequence continues at coordinate 19,370 of WNWK01011738.1, read as the reverse complement.
CAACTGCGTGAAAATCAGTAACAATGAAAAGATGATAATAATAACAATAATAATAATAAACTGAGTATAAATTGAGGAATAAAATAAATTGAGTAGTTTACATGAACGCTAAATAGAAAAACTCTGCTTAATGTAATAGTTATATGAATGTTAACTATATAAGAAATTACTCTCCTGTAGTTTCATTCATTAGTAACCTTGTAGCTCTCTTCTAGAACTGGCTCATGCTAAGACAGGATTTGAAATGTTCAGGCAATCCGTTCCTCTCCTTTATTGTTGTATAATGAAAGGTGTTTGAGGCTTGGCCACCTACTCTAAGTACTACAAAATTGTGTTCACTCCCTAGTACCATACTGGTGTTGGTTCCTAACCTTGACAAACTTGGCAGCAAGATATTCTGGGCACTTCTTGTGTGCAATTTTATAAACATAATTCAGCTTCAGCTGCTTTACTCTGCCTTCAACATTCAGCTTATCCAGTTGTTATAATTCATCCTGGCCTACATACTCTCTTGGACCCAAGCCCAGGATGAATCTCATCATTTTGTTCTGGGTGATATGTAGTCTGTTTTTCAGAGTAACTTGAAGAACAAGAATAATCCTCATGACATAGGGATGCCAAACCCATGGTGATTCTCTTCAAATCGCTTTTTCTCTCTAGGCTGGAATATTGCTGTACAATAACGGCCTCTTTCAAGGCAGGCGAAATTGCGACCTGGAGAATGTACAGAGAACTTTCACGGCACTCCCTAGAACACAGGCGGGTGAGATACATGATTATATACACTTATCGTGCCACTAGCACGATAAGAGACAACACAATAAGTGTGAGGGGCCCAAGACTGTTCAACTGTCTTCCAGGATACATAAGGGGGATTACCAATAGACCCCTGGCTGCCTTCAAGGTGCTGGACAGGCACCTAAAGTCAGTACCTGACCAGCCGGGCTGTGGTTCGTACGTCGGGTTGCGTTCGGCCAACAGCAACAGCCTGGTTGATCAGGCCCTGATCCACCATGAGGCCTGGTCACAGACCGGGCCGTGGGGCGTTAACCCCCGAAATCCTCTCCAGGTATACTCCAGGCACGTATAAGTACGATAAAACATCTGAATTACTGGGAATGTTTGAAGTCCCTTGATTTTTATTCCCTGGAACACAGGCGAGAAAGATACATGATAATATATATTTAGAAAATCCTAGAGGGACTAATTTCAAAACGAAAATCACTCCCTACGAAAGCAAAAGACTCGACAGGAGATGCAACATTCCCCCAATGAAAAGAACGGGCGCCACAATAAGTGTCAGAAGCCCACGACTGGTCAACTGCTTCCCAGCATACATAAGGGAGATTACCAATAGACCCCTGGCTGTCTTCAAGAAGACGCTGGACAGGCACCTAAAGTCATGACCAGCCGGGCTGTGGTTCGTACGTCGGTTTGCGTGCGGCTAGCAGTAACAGTCTGGTTGCTCAGACCCTGATCCACCGCGAGGCCTGGTCACAGACAGGGCCACGGGATCATTGACCCCCGAAACCTCTCCAGGTATAGGATTCTCTGAGCCTCAGTAGGTGGATACTGTTCCTGTCTGTAGTGGAACTTTAAACCAGGAGAACTATGAGTTCTCCTGACATACCCCGGCATGTTAGCGACTTTCTTTGTACTTAACATTTTATAAAATGTGAATCACACATTGTAACATTTACAAAGAAATAAAAATTGTTTTTTACTGTATTCCCTAACGCCCCTGGAGCCTTTGGTAAGTAGGTTTATTTAGGTACAGGTACACATAAATACAGTTACACAAATTATTATACTTAGTAACGTGTTTAAATTACCCAGGATAACCTCAAAAAAATGGTCAAACGAAGGGACTTATATCCATTGGGATGTGGTAGGTGGTAGGAACCACGAGCCATGGGGTGTGGTAGCTGGTAGGAACCACGAGCCATGGGGTGTGGTAGCTGGTAGGAACCACGAGCCATAGGGTGTGGTAGGTGGTAGGAACCACGAGCCATGGGATGTGGTAGGTGGTAGGAACCACGAGCCATGGGATGTGGTAGGTGGTAGGAACCACGAGCCATGGGATGTGGTAGGTGGTAGGAACCACGAGCCATGGGGTGTGGTAGGTGGTAGGAACCACGAGCCATGGGATGTGGTAGGTGGTAGGAACCACGAGCCATGGGGTGTGGTAGGTGGTAGGAACCACGAGCCATGGGGTGTGGTAGGTGGTAGGAACCACGAGCCATGGGGTGTGGTAGCTGGTAGGAACCACGAGCCATGGGGTGTGGTAGGAACCACGAGCCATGGGGTGTGGTAGGAACCATGAGTCATGGGGTGTGGTAGGAACCATGAGTCATGGGGTGTGGTAGGAACCATGAGTCATGGGGTGTGGTAGGAACCACGAGCCATGGGGTGTGGTAGCTGGTAGGAACCACGAGCCATGGGGTGTGGTAGGTGGTAGGAACCACGAGCCATGGGGTGTGGTAGGAACCACGAGCCATGGGGTGTGGTAGGAACCATGAGTCATGGGGTGTGGTAGGATCCATGAGTCATGGGGTGTGGTAGGAACCACGAGCCATGGGGTGTGGTAGGAACCATGAGTCATGGGGTGTGGTAGGAACCACGAGCCATGGGGTGTGGTAGGAACCATGAGTCATGGGGTGCGGTAGGAACCACGAGTCATGGGGTGTGGTAGGAACCATGAGCCATGGGGTGTGGTAGGAACCACGAGCCATGGGGTGTGGTAGGAACCACGAGTCATGGGGTGTGGTAGGAACCATGAGTCATGGGGTGTGGTAGGAACCACGATTCATGGGGTGTGGTAGGAACCATGAGCCATGGGGTGTGGTAGGAACCATGAGTCATGGGGTGTGGTAGGAACCACGATTCATGGGGTGTGGTAGGAACCACGATTCATGGGATGTGGTAGGAACCACGAGTCATGGGGTGTGGTAGGAACCACGAGCCATGGAGTGTGGTAGGAACCATGAGCCATGGGGTGTGGTAGGAACCATGAGCCATGGGGTGTGGTAGGAACCATGAGTCATGGGGTGTGGTAGGAACCATGAGCCATGGAGTGTGGTAGGAACCATGAGCCATGGGGTGTGGTAGGAACCATGAGCCATGGGGTGTGATAGGAACCATGAGTCATGGGGTGTGGTAGGAACCACGAGTCATGGGGTGTGGTAGGAACCACGAGTCATGGGGTGTGGTAGGAACCATGAGTCATGGGGTGTGGTAGGAACCACGAGTCATGGGGTGTGGTAGGAACCATGAGTCATGGGGTGCGGTAGGAACCACGAGTCATGGGGTGTGGTAGGAACCACGAGTCATGGGGTGCGGTAGGAACCACGAGTCATGGGGTGTGGTAGGAACCACGAGTCATGGGGTGTGGTAGGAACCACGAGTCATGGGGTGTGGTAGGAACCACGAGTCATGGAGTGTGGTAGGGACCACGAGTCATGGGTTGCGGTAGGAACCACGAGTCGTGGGGTGTGGTAGGAACCACGATTCATGGGGTGTGGTAGGAACCACGAGTCATGGGGGTGTGGTAGGAACCACGAGTCATGGGGGTGTGGTAGGAACCACGAGTCATGGGGGTGTGGTAGGAACCCCGAGTCATGGGGTGTGGTAGTTGGAAGGACCCCAGGATATATAACTCTATCGGTGTATATATTCTGTGCCGTATACATACAATACAGAGCAAGACTATACTTTATTTCAAAATTACTGTGTATACAAAACATCCAGTAAAACGAAGACTCATAGCATACATAACCTTTCGAGCAGATGTTAGGTTAACTGGGCTCGAAGCCTATCGAATACACGCTATATCCATATATATGCGTATTAAAATGTGTTAAACTCTGTGTATATGAAACGAGATAGTTTGTATATATATAACATTCTGCTATGTAAGTGAAAGTGTTATAGTAAGATAAGGAGCAGATGTTATTAATGCTCTGAATATCTCGCATGTTTTTTTTTTTTTTTTTTATTCACATCAAACTCCCAGGCCCAATTAATCGCATGCCTCAGTAACACAAGCTCTGTCTATTATTGGTAATGATAGTACACAAGCTCTGCCCCTGAATCCTGCACCTTCCAAATCTTGTTTTTTAAGTCTTCCGCATCCCCCGCTCTCATTATCACTCTTACTCACACCTATTCGTCTGATCTTTGTGTTCGAACTAAAGAGGACAAACGTGGCAAGGCAAGTCAACGACCCAGCCACAACTTATTTCCTTCTTATCATCTTAGTATGTCTTAGCCCAACCAACGTTCATGGGTCCCACGAAGACGAACTCTGTATCGAGATCATCTTCGAGTGAGGAAACCACTAGCTGGGGACGTGACAGCTGGGGACGTGACAGCTGGGGACGTGACAGATGGGGACGTGACAGGTCCCGCAGTATCTCCCCACGCGAGAACAAAAGAAATTTCGATCACATCGCCCTGAAAGGAATCGATACACTTTAAACAAATTATACGCTGTATTACAGCGGATTGTTCGTTGTTGGCCAGTACACGGCCTGGCACGGGTCTCAATCATAAGATGACCCTTCAGGTCAGTTGCCGTGCTCCTTCTTTAGGGAATGAAACATTACCTGACTACCTTAAGGCATTGGCTTAAGCTGGTGAGTGAATTGGACTTGCCTCGCATGGGCCAGTAGGTCTGTTGCAGTGTTCCTTCTTTCTTATGTTCTTATTACTGTTTTTGTGTCTATTACAACTCATCAGCGTTGCCTTGCCATTTGTTGTTGCAGTATCTACACATTTGCAACACCTGGTTGTCTTTATTGAGAGACGTTTCATCCACCAGGGACTTTATCACTCTAATACAAAGACATAAGAGAATCTTGCATTCTCTGTACCAAGATTCCTTAGTGTTGCTGTGTCAGACAGATATCATTAGATCAATGGAATACATATGTGCAAGACAAATGTGCAACACCTAGATGCATTTATTGAGAGACGTTTCGTCCACCAGTTTTATGTTGGATAGCAACAGTTTGGGATCTGTACTAACGCTCAACTGGCTTCTTCGGTCGATTCACACAGTTGACAACAGAAGTAGCAGAGATGAGGTGATAAGTCCCTCAACCTCGAATAAGTAAATTTGGTTTTCAGTCGATCAGACAAACTGTTGAACATATCTTATTCATCTATTTGTCTATATTAAACCATTAATATAATGAATAACGTTAATAGTTGTGCAGTTTCGTTGTGTCTATTATCCGTAACTAAAATACTAAAAATCTTTCAACCGACCGTGACAGGACTCGAACCTGCAATCTTCGGATCCGAAGTCCGACGCCTTATCCATTAGGCCACACGGTCTACGCCTTACGTCAAATTTGGTTTAATTAAATTTAATATTGATAAATAAGACATTTGTGCAATACTTGGGATTTTTTATTCTTGAATATTTCACCAACCAGTGGCCTCTTCAGTCTAGTGTAGAGAAACGGTGAAAGATGAGGAGTAGTTTGAGGTAATCAGTCCCTCAGTCTGGAGACGATGTGTTCAGTCCGTGACCTGGTGGCTAAAGCTTTCGCTTCACACGGCGAGGGTCTGGATTCGATTCCCAGCGAGGGTAGAAACATTGGGCGTGTTTCTTTACACCGGTTGTCTATGTTCCCCATCAGTAAAATGGGTACCTGGGTGTTAGTCGACTGGTGTGGGTCGCATCCTGGGACAAAACTGACCTAATTTGCCCGAAATGCTCTGAGAGCATAACAAGGGGCTTTCTGTATAGTAGTACAGTATGTCATTGATGTCAGCTAGGCCTGTATACCTTGTACATGTACTTGTAGAAATAAAGATATTATTATTATCTTGGTATACTGCAGCATATGGGGCTAATATACTGATGACAGATGAGGTGGAGCAGTGGTAGGTGGAGTCACCAGTGGAGAAAGAAACCATTAGGGAAAATAGGTCGGGCCTATAGATAGAGTGATAGTTTTTGGCAGACCGTACATTCTGGCAGGTCTGGGGTTGCTGGGAATGGTGTGTAGAAGTTTCTTCTCTTGTTCTGAGTCCCTCAGAATGCGGCGAGTCTTGTGAAGAAATGTTTTGGTGAGGTTGTCCACTTGGTTTGTTGTGAGAGGTTTGTAGGTATTTGGTCATTAAGAAGATTAAGCATCTTGCCTGTATCGCCAGTGTTCAAGATTAGACACCACCTCCTTATCAGCGGTGGTAACCCTGATGGTCGTGTCTTCAGCTGCTTTAAGTGCAATGATAACGTCAGGTATGACTGGGGAGCTGTGTTGAGATGGCCTCTGAGATGATGCCTTGATTTTCAAAAAGGCTATCTTCAAGGCATCATCTCAGCATCCATCTCAACACAGCTCCCCAGTCATACCTCGACGTTACATCATTGCACTTAAAGCTTTAGCTGAAGACACGACCATCAGGTTACCACCCTGATAAAGGAGGTGGTGCTAACTTGAACCTGGCGATTACAGAACAAATGCTTAATCTTCTTAATGACCCAAATGACTGGGGAGCTGTGTTGAGATGGCCTCTGAGATGATGCCTTGATTTTCAAAAAGGCTATCTTCAAGGCATCATCTCAGCATCCATCTCAACACAGCTCCCCAGTCATACCTCGACGTTACATCATTGCACTTAAAGCTTTAGCTGAAGACACGACCATCAGGGTTACCACCGCTGATAAAGGAGGTGGTGTCGTAATCTTGAACACTGGCGATTACAGGAACAAAATGCTTAATCTTCTTAATGACCCAAATACCTACAAACCTCTCACAACAAACCAAGTGGACAACCTCACCAAAACATTTCTTCACAAGACTCGCCGCATTCTGAGGGACTCAGAACAAGGAAAGAAACTTCTACACACCATTCCCAGCAACCCCAGACCTGCCAGAATGTACGGTCTGCCAAAAACTCTCATACCAGGTACGTATCCCATTGAGGCCCATATCCTCGGGAATAGGCAGTGCTCCCCACCAACTCTCAGGAATTCTCGCTAAATATCTCTCTAAACTTTTGGGCACTATCAGTCCAGCACATCTCAAACACTCTGGTGACCTTCTCAATCGCATTCGCAACATCAACATCAGGAACAAGAAACTCTCCAGCCTTGATGTAACAACCTATTTACCAAAGTACCTACTACACAAGCTATCGATCTCTTGCGCAGGAAAATTGACGACTCGTTTGATCTTCCTCTTCCAGCCAGCGATTTCATCGACCTTGTTGAACTATGTGTGGGCTTTACATGTTTCTCTTTCGAAAATCAACTCTTTCAGCAAACTTTTGGACTACCCATGGGATCGCCACTTAGTGCCGTCCTTGCGAACCTATATATGGAACATCTAGAAGCCGAGCGATTTTCCACTATTATTCCTTCCTTCATCATAACTCCCAGACGCTTCAACGTTCAAGCTCTCCAACACAAGCTCAACCAGGTCGAGCCATCAATCCAGTTCACACTAGAAGAAGTCGACAACACTCTTCCTTTCCTTGATGTTCTTCTCTGCAAAGCTGACCATGAACTTCGATTTAAAGTCTATCGAAAACCTACCAACCAACACGATCTTCTCCACTTCTACTCTCACCACGACACCAAAACTAAACGTGGTGTAATTATAGGCTTTTTCCTGCGCGCACTCAGAATCTGCAGCAGTGAGTTCCTTGAGGAAGAATGCTCCCTTATTGAACAAGTTTTTTCTAAACTTCACTATCCTCGTCACTTCATTGGAGACTGCAGACGACGGGCATTAAACATCTTCAACACACCCAGAGAAGACACTACCGAGAAGAGATACATAGTCCTCCCCACCAACTCCATTGCCAAACACATTTCCAACATTTTTTCCAATACCTCATTCCGAGTATCTACCTCCATATCCACCACCATTAAGGACATTACCAGTAACAGACAGGACAAGCTTCAATCCAATGCAGGGGTATACACAATCCCTTGTAATGACTGCAGCAAATTATACGTCGGCGAAACATCCAGAGACCTCCAAACATGTATTTCAGAACACCAGTACGCAGGCAGATCTGACGACCCAAGGAATGCCTGTGTTCAACACCGAAATTCACACAACCATTTAATCAACTACAGAAACGCAAGACTCATCGCCAGAGAAGACAACACTCAATACCGAAGAATCCTGGAATCATCACTTATCTGCATATCCAACAACTTCAACCACAACAACGGCTTCTACAACATAGCTGAACCTATTGCCAAGAAACTTCTTCATCGCTATCCCACGTAAGAACTTAAGAATGGAACACTGCAGAAGGTCTACCCATTTACTTATCCAATCTCTTTTTAAAGCTACCCAAGGTTCTAGACTCTATCACCCTACTTGGAAGATTGTCACATGCAGCATTCCCCACCTGACCCAGCATTCCCCACCTGACTAAATCCTATAAATACTCATGTATCTTTTATCCAGGTAGATCTATTTGTGACTCGATAAAGCCCACTTCGTGGGCGAAACGGTGTCAATAAAGGATCACATTATATTCTTGTGCTGAATAACTCGTGGATTTAGTGTTTAACATAAATATAATAATAATAATAAATGGGACCAGGAAATTTTGTCATTCCTGACCTATATTTTGTATGTCTACAGTTGAACAGGCAGATAGAAATTTCCTTTGGTTTATCCCCGGAATATAATATAATATAATTCATGTTAAGCGCTAAACCTATTTGGGTTATTCAGCGCAATACTTTGTGGAGATTTGATCCTCCGTCTGCTGGGCGCGAGACAGACACCGAGGGACGAGTCTATTGTTCAGCGTCACTTATACTTCCTTCAGGGAGGTTTCTTGATGTCGGTGAGGGGCTTTTGATCTAAGGAATTGGACATGTGCTCCAATTCCTTGAAGTCGAATCTGAATGCCTTCCATCCCCCTAGGAGCTGTATGACTCCTACGGGTTTAGTGCTCCTCTCATGAATGTAAAAATAATAATATTGTCACTCATACTGTGAGTGAACATACCACCATATTATATTCACACACACACACACACCAACCGCTAAAAAAAAAGACAATATATTCTAGCCAAAACAGTTCATCAGCTTTAGGTGATGTTTTCATTCTATGTTACCACATTGATAAAATATTTTTTTCCTATCATTGCCAGCCTCTGAAGTCGTCTGTTGAACAAGGCTAAATTCGGGTTAGGTGGCTCCATAAGAACCAGCTTTTTCCTTTTTTGGAGGGATAAAATATATGCAACTATTGGGTCTCTTTATCATGGAGAGGTTTCACCCAACCAGTGGCTTTATCAGTCCAACAGAGAGAATAATACCGACGACTGTGGAAGACATGAAGTAGTAGTTTGAGGTGATCAGTCCCTCTGCCGTAATGAATCTGTTGGAGAGGGTGAACGACATTAACAAGAAGTTTGAGGTAATTATTCCCTCAGTCTTGAAAGGTGTTCAATCCAACAGTCTTGATGACTTTATTGTACTGGTAAAGCCACTAGTTGGTGAAACGTCTTTATAATAAAGATACTCAAGTGTTGCATTTGTTTTATTCATCTCCTTATCGATCCTGTAAACCATTAAATATATATATATGTATATATATATATATATATATATATATATATATATATATATATATATATATATATATATATATATATATATTTAAGAGCATTGTAGATAAATGGTTCAGGGAACCGACAGGATGATTAATTAGACACCGTACAACACACAACACGTTTCGTCAACCATTTATCTACATTCCTGTCAGACATAGCAACATTTTGGAATCTTGATACAGGGAATTCTACGCTTGCCTAACCTATAGGCATGACCTACTTCCACCTGTGGATGTGTCCAAAGTGATACCGCCTACGACTGCTTCACCTCACTTGTCTACAGTCTATGAGCTCCTCGCATATGCTGTATTCTTATCGAGATTGATGGACTGATCACATCGACTTCAGGCTGAGGGACTGATTACCTCATACTCCTGATCTTGAACCATTAGTCTCTGTATCGGACTGAGGAAACACTGAATTTAACGTGTTATCCTAGGTTAGATCTACATAATTTACCTTCATTCAATGTCTAAAACATTTATATGCCCTCAGAACATTTTTTATATCTGTGTAAAATATCTGATAATTGATCATTTTTATTTGAATAAAGTATATAATTAATATAGGATTAGTTAACATGATTGATATAATGTATAGAAAGTCCCTGGTTATGTTGATTTCATGGAGTCTTAAAATTAACTTATAACTAGGAGAGTACATAGTACCAGGTCCCAATAACAGCAGCAATTAGCTTCTCCACAGTTGAACAGTCGTTTCGCGATCCTGCGTTTGGTTATTGCCCATATATTCTCAGGAGAGTTTCCAGGCCAATTTAGAACGCATTTTTCTGGAAGTGTGATATGGAGCAAGATCCTGCTAGAAAAGCCTTCTTCATCAAGAAAGTCTATCCACAAAGGGAAGCAAATGAGTTGCCAGGACTGCTTTGCATTTGTCACTGTTCATTGTTCACTCAACAATAACAAGCCGTCCAGGGCTTTTAGCAGTAAAACTACCCCAAAACATTTTCTTTGGTGGATGTTTTGGCGTTTATTGAATGTGTCCATTCCGAAGAGGTTCGCCTTTGCTCCATCTCACTACCATTGATCTGTATCCATCTACTTTAGAATGAGCCTCATCTGAAAATATAACGTTTCTGCATTCATCTGGTGTTCATCCCTTATGCTCGAGTGCCCACCGCAGCCATTTTTTTCCTTCATATTTATTTAATTTATTTAATTCATGTTAAGCACTAAACCTCTGTGGGTCATTCAGCGCAACACGTGGTGGAGGGTTGATCCTCCGTCTGCTGAGCGCGAGACAGAGGCGCTTCCTATTTGTACTCACCTAGCCTTTTTCCTTCATAGCATCAAAAGAAAGAGTTCAGCCAATAATTGTTTTTTTAACCGGCTTTCTGACAGTTCTGCCAACTTCAAGGAGCCTTCGTCAAACAGTTGAAGAATCAACATGTACGCCAGCTGAAGCTGGCGTATGTATGTGTATGTATGTATGCGTATGTATGCGTATGTATGTGTATGTGTGCGTATGTATTTATATGTATTTTATGGAAATTGTTTTAAAACATACAAATTGATGAATAACACATCTGGAACACTTGGTTATCTTTGTGGAGACGTTTCTTAGCATAGATACTTATCGTTGCATAATCTATCGGCATGACTTACTTCCACTAGTGCTCTTCGTCCACCTGTGACGCCTTTAAGAACTGCTTCACCTTTTTGGCTAAAGTACATAAGTCAGCATCGTCTGGTATCTTTAGATTCATCCAGACTGATTGTCTGAATACTTCATAGCAAGGCTGAGGGACTGACAGCCTCCAGTTACTTCTTAAAAGTCTTGCACCATCTTTGACAGAGTCATAAAGTCTGAAGAACTGATCAACTCAAACTACTTCAAATCTTCCACCGTTTCCAGTATTATTCTGTTTTAGACTGATACAACCACTGGTTGGAGTAACGTCTCCACAGTAAAGATATCAGAGTGTTGCACGTATCTGATTCATCTTCCTGAATGTATGTATTTAAATAATGTGTATATGTATGTTGTGTATTTCTGTATTTATTAATATCAAGTGTAGTTGCACACTGTAGACATCCTCACAGTGTAATTTGCCCACTTTAAAGCAACGATCACATTGCACATTTACCAAATTGTAAAAAAAAAAATAACGTAGATCGTTTTAACAGTATATAGGAAAACGTATTTTCGACGAGGATGGGATTCGAACCCACGCAGGGAGACCCTATTGGATTAGCAGTCCAACGCCTTAACCACTCGGCCACCTCGTCTGCCATTGCAACAAATTATTTTAAAAATTTATATAACATATTTAATCAAATAACTTTAATAATATGTGTATTCAATAATCAATAAATACATTTAGATATAATTTTCTCTGGTGGGCTGGAGGTCTGATTCACCCACCACGTCTGGTGGGCTGGTCACCTGACTCACCCACCACGTCTGGTGGGTTGGCGGTCACCTGACTCACCCACCATGTCTGGTGGGCTGGAGGTCACCTGATTCACCCACCATGTCTGGTGGGCTGGAGGTCACCTGACTCACCCACCACGTCTGGTGGGCTGGAGGTCACTTGACTCAACCACCACGTCTGGTGGGCTGGAGGTCACCTGACTCACCCACCACGTCTGGTGGGCTGGAGTAATTAAGTAAGTTTATTCAGGTATACACAAATACATTTACATAGATTATCATACATAGCAGCATATGTGTAGATAACCTAGGATAACCCAAAAAGTCAGAGTGACTTATTTCCATTGGGGTCCTTTGCTTATGGAGGTCACCTGACTCACCCACCACGTCTGGTGGGCTGGAGGTCACCTGACTCACCCGTAACCTCTGGTGGGCTGGAGGTCACTTGACTCACCCGTAACCTCTGGTGGGCTGGAGGTCACCTGACTCACCCACCACATCTGATGACACCGCCCACACACACACACACTGGAAATAAGTCACTCTTTCTGACTTTTTTGGGTTATCCTAGGTTCTCTACACATATGCTGCTATGTATGATAATGTATGTAAATGTATTTGTGTATACCTGAATAAAGTTACTTACTTACACACAGCTGTGAATCGACCCCTGCAACCACAATTAGGTGAGTACACACGTACCTACAAACACAAATAGGCGAGTACACACACACACACACTGTCACCTTGTTTGACCTTACATAGATTTAACTTAGGGAACGCCAGTCAACTACTTTTATGTCTCCAATTTCTATCATCGTAAAAATATTTATATATAAGTTTACATTACGGCCTCTTGCATAATCTGGAACTTTAATATTAATTTTATTTAGTAAATGAAGTAGAATTGAACCTGGGATAACTAATAAAGTCAAACAATCAATCTTGTTTCCAGTAGTGTTATATATATTTAGTTATTAACTTATTTACTCTCTAGACCAGTATACCAATGTCTGTTCTCAAAATTAGTATACATCTAACAACTATATGTTTTCAAAACGATGATGAAATATTTAAGTAATGGCTGTAAAACCATTTGTATATTGTTGTGTAGTAAATAAAGTTTTTTTTCCGATATATATAGAGCCTTTATTTCTATAAAATATTTTTGTCAAATTAAAGCACGTCTCAGTTATTGGAAAAACATCAACGTGTCTTGCACATGCAACCAGTCTCTTAGTTTCTTACATTTAAATATTCTTCAGGACAGAGTCCTGACACGAGTCTTGATCTTTCGACGACCCGCCGGCTTCTACCACCGCCACTTTTTGTATAATATATGCTAAGAAAAATTCTGTGTATTTTTCCCTGTCCATCTTTGAAATTATTTCTTTTAATTTTACACTGCGCTGTATGACCCTTGTGGTTTAGCGCTTCTTTTGATTATAATAATAATAATAATTTTAATTCTAATTTTGGACTTTATCTAATTATTTTGCTTTACTCTGCAGTTAAATTGATGCTAAAATCTAAAGCACAACATTCCTTTCATATCCTACTCAGTTTGTTTCAGTTTAAACCATCTTCAGTTGAAGTAGCTAACACTGCTATAAGACTGGAAATACGGAACGTCATATTTTTTTCGCTTTTCATGCCTTCCCGTAATTTCGTTCCGCACCCTCATGACGTCTTATACTGTACAGTACGGTAAAAGTATCGTACCATAATTTATTACCATTTCGTTACCTTTAAGGAAATGTATTTTTAAAACTGAGTTAACTAAATAATAATAATAATACGTTAGGTGTATGTCTTTCAGAGTATATATGTTGAAAGTTTACTTTACTCTCCCACTTTTTAGGAATTAAAGTATTCCTGTCTGGTGGTGAAAAGGTTATGCATAGCCTTAATGAATGACCATAGTGTAGTCGAGAGGCTTTAAACCCAACTAAGCAACTAATTATACCTCCGGCTTTTGTATACAGCTGAGGACTAAACAATGAGAGTTTTCTATTTAAAGGGCTATTATTTCTAACAGTGATAAAAATGACATTGTTTTATTATAAAGCCAGCTGATTTATTCAATCAGCATTAACCACTTTACTTGTGGGAAGTTACCTGCAAGTAATTTGGGTGAGGTAAGTTGGACTTAGTCACAGTAGGTCGCCAAACTGTCACTCCCTCGATGCCCACTACCTACCACTCCCACAAAAAAAGCTAGACCTGACATTAAATTAATAATTACAATATTAAACATTAATACCAATAATGGTAAATTATAAATTAATATGGACTGTATATGATTTTACAACCTGACTGTTAGAAATGGTTACTGGGAATATTTTTACACAGACTAGGGAAGGTTTTCTCCTAACCATATCATTAGAACAATAAATTTTATACACATTAACTTACCATTTGTCACAGGAAGACACTTAATTAATGCTGATGGAACACACCCTATCGTTACCCTAACAGCTAGAATTTACGATGGCCAACGCAAAAACTACTGTACATTATGGGTAAGCATCACCTAGCTAAGGTGTGTTGCTGGGAAGGATTGGCGTCCTCTATTTTTCCGTCCTTGTTGCTGAATTGTAAGGGTTTTCCCACACGATTTATCCCAGTTCTTCAGCAGGAACGTGTCAGCAATTTCTAAATTACGGATTGAGGCCAATATACACCAATTGACCTTTGAGGACGCCTGATTACATTAAATTCATTTTGGTGTCTCTCCCCCTCGTCCCTCTGCCGCTGTCCTACACCCTCCCTTTCTCCTCATCTCACTTGAAATTTCTCGAAAGGGTCAAATCAGCATCACATTTTATTACATAATTATTGTATTCAATTTTACACATGCTGAATTTAGGAAAATCCAAATTTTCCATATTACTTATGACAAAGATTAGTGTTCTTTGATCATTAGCGCAATAACTGAAAAACAGTTCTTCTTTAATTCTTTTTTTTAATGAAAACGTATTTTAAAATATGCAATTAAAAAATCTAACCATCTTATTTTTCAAAAAACTGGTAGGACACAATGAAATTCTAACTGCAACAGTCGAAGTACTGAAGTTTAATATATAACCAGCCTGTGTGCTACATCTCAGAAACGATTGTATCAATAATATCTTTCATTTCAGGTCTAAGTTCATCTAATATTGACCTTGAACTACGTTCACTTGTGTGAGAGGAAGTGAAAATGCCACCTCAGTAAGCTTTATGTCCTGCTGAGGATATCTGTACCACAATGCTGCAGTATTTTTTTGTTTTTCGTACCTGAAAACTGCCGTACCGAATCTTAAGGAAAATATTGTACAGTATTTTCGCACTATTCTTTTTAACAAAATATCAACCATACCGTACCGAATACCGTACAGTACCGATCTGCCAGCCTTTCACGGCTACACACCTTATCCCTGACATATATGTCATTCTTGTCATAGAAGAAATTCCAGTTGTCAATTGCAGTTTCCTTGTTGTACTTATTTTATCCAACAATCAATACAGTTTGGCCTAGAGTCTAGAGCAAATGGTATAACTTAATTATTGGCTAGACAAGTCCATTAAGGAAATCGCAATGCCATTCGTTAACAACTGGGATTTCTTCAATGAAAAGAATCCTAGATGATTAACGCCAATATACGCAATGTCAGTATTTTTAGCATGATGCTATCCTTACTGTTTCCGCTAAATCTGTGTGTGCTGCCACCCAAAATGCAAACTCCATATAAAAAGTAACTCCAGTCTTGCTAGAAGAAAACCTTTAATGTTATCGTTGGTAATGAACTGTTGGCTCAGGCTGACAGTATTGTCTCACTCATCGTGTGTGATGGAATACAAGAAAACCATCCTGCGTGATGAGTGTGCTAAATATAATTTACTTTTTACTCTTGTACGGTAGGTTATGCATCAACAGTGGTAATACACTCTCATGATACACCCCTCCAGGTATTATTACACCATTAGATACACCCCAGCTTACAGATATCTTTTACCTCATTGGGATTTTGCCTAGGAGCGAACCCTGTGCTACTCCTAAAAATAGGTATATAGCCAATAGAGGCCCAGGTGATTTTTTCGTATTATAATTTAACGTTTCTTTAAAGTAGTTCCATATTTATCATTATTTATATTTTACTGTTCATGTTTTGTGCCTCAATATGGGTCCGCCTAATGTTTTTCGACTGCAGTAAGATACGTCAGGGACCAGACTCAACACTGTATAAAGGAAAATTATTATAATTTTGTAGTAGTCACTGTATATGGCAGTCTCTGAAACTTTGTTTTATACAGGGATGAAAGATGAAGGGACAATCTGCTCATGTTAAGGCTAGTAATATTATAAACCGATTTAAGACTGAAAGTAAAGAATATTTGATTAATAAGAGAGAAACGATATTTTGTATTAACATAATGACACAAATAATTGTCAGTATCGTAGTATAGTAACGCATACATACTCTACAAACAACTGCCATATCTTGTAATATAAAAATTTACTTAATCTTGTATCTTTATTATTATTATGTTAAACATAATGATGGTATACATGCATTTACATAAGAAACAAACATTTAAGGACCCAATTTAAAGTAAGCCACACTGGCAACGTTGGAATATCCTAGTTTAAATTTACACAATTTACCACCACTGTATGTTTATGCAAATTATGTGCTTCTTATTGTAACCACTGTATAAATTTCCAATACTGTCTGTAAAACCACATGTAAATTAAAGGCTTAATTTAATCATATAGAAATGTATCTGTCAATATATTTTATTTTTTTATTTGAGCAATAGGTAAATATTGAGTGCAAGATGAGGCTAGACAGCAAGAAGCAAATTCTCTGTAATCTTTATCTGAGAAATACTGAGATCATGGCTAAATCACATTAGGTACAAGAAGACTTTATTCGGACTAATTACCCAGGATAACCTAAAAAAAAGCAATGTCGTTTATTTCTGCTGTTCTCCCACAGATGTTTACTAACTGCTGGGTAGCTATTTACAGCAAATTAAGAAGGGCAGTAGGTGCTCGCAACTCATCCCGCTCACGATTAAATCCATTTATTTAATTAACACTGAACTCACAGGCTAAGATTATAGGCAGCGCTAAACCATTATGGAAATAAGTAAAGGACCCCAATGGAAATAAGTCACTCTGTCTGACTTTTTGGGTTATCCAAGGTTCTCTACACATATGCTGCTATGTATGATAATCTATGTAACTGTATTCGTGTATACCTGAATAAACTTACTTATGGGTCACGCAACGCCTGGGATATTGGAGACAATCGGGTTTGACCCAATGAAGCGTGTGGCTCAAATTTGTTGGACCAAGAGCCTGTCACCAGCATCATGGCACCCCCTTCCTTTGAGGGTACACACTCAGAGATGTTATCCTTTCTCATCTCAGACCAACCATCGAGGTGAGACCCACAGCAGCCACCTAACAGCCACGTACCTATTTATTGCTAGGTTACCAGGGGCAATAGGTGTAAATTGAAGTACCGATACGTATTCACTTGCCTCTAGAGTAATACTAACTCAACGACTGAGGTATGACTTTCAGTGTATATATACACTGAATACTTCATCTCTATCATGAGAATTAAAGTATTCTTGATTAATGGTAAATCTTATCTCTCTTACTGACTTTCATGTAGTCAATAAACTTAAAGCCCCAGTAAACAATCAAGAAATTCTTTAAAATAATATTTATAAGACTGTTTACTTCATCGGCCTGTTGGTCTAGGGGTATGATTCCTGCTTTGGGTGCAGGAGGTCCCGGGTTCAAATCCCGGACAGGCCCGTTGTGTTTTTTTTCCTTAAGATTCTAATAATTATTATGCATTGGCTTATTACATTTATAGCCTATGCACTACATAAAGGGTCATTGCGGCTGCATGTAATCTAAACGTCGCCAGTGAAGGATATTTTGATTACTAATATAGCGATTAAAGTAAGCTCTCACCTCAGCAAATATACGAAGAGATACACATTTCTCACGAAATCGTAATGACATGATTGCAAACAAACCATACCACGGGTGGGGTTCGAACCCGCGGTCAGAGAGTCTCAAAACTCCAGACCGTCGCGTAAGCCACTGGGCCAGCTAGCTTCATAAATGATCTGTAATGTGCCCTTAAACTCCCATTTCCCCATCCATTTAAGTTATTATGTATGGTAAATATCATTAATGTTAACCTTATAATTTATATAATACTAAATTTGTATTCCGTTTATTTATCACTTTTTCCTAATGACCACTTATCTTATTTGATTATATACAAACAATAGTGACACGTGGCAATTTAAATTAGGATATCTAACAAAAGCAAATTGAATTATTTATTGTCACTGTGCTCCCTAATACTATAACCCCAACCCCTGTATACCATAACCCCAGACCCCTGTATACCATAACCCCAGACCCCTGTACACCATAACCCCAGACCCCTGTATACCATAACCCCAGACACCTGTATACCATAACCCCAGACACCTGTATACCATAACCCCAGACCCCTGTATACCATAACCCCAGACCCCTGTATACCATAACTCCAGACCCCTGTATACCATAACTCCAGACCCCTGTATACCATAACTCCAGACCCCTGTATACCATAACCCCAGACCCCTGTATACCATAACCCCAGACACCTGTATACCATAACCCCAGACCCCTGTATACCATAACCCCAGACCCCTGTATACCATAACTCCAGACCCCTGTATACCATAACCCCGACCCCTGTATACCATAACCCCAGACCCCTGTATACCATAACCCCAGACTCCTGTATACCATAACCCCAGACCCCTGTATACCATAACCCCAGACCCCTGTATACCATAACCCCAGACCCCTGTATATCATAACCCCAGACCCCTGTATACCATAACCCCAGACCCCTGTATACCATAACCCCAGACCCTGTATACCATAACCCCAGACCCTGTATACCATAACCCTAGATCCCTGTATACCATAACCCCAGACCCTGTATACCATAACCCCAGATCCCTGTATACCATAACCCCAGACCCCTGTATACCATAACTCCAGACCCCTGTATACCATAACCCCAGACCCCTGTATACCATAACCCCAGACCCCTGTATGCCATAACCCCAGACCCATGTATACCATTCAAGGTAGATGAACTGGCAGATCTAGAGAATGTACAGAAAACCTTTATATCACATATAACTTCCGTCAAACACCTTAATTACTGGGAATGTAGGAGTCACTTAACCTGTACTCACTGGAGCGCAAGCAACACATACATCATAATCTACACCTGGAAAATTCTTGAAGGACTGGTCCTAAATCTGCACACAGAAATCACTCCCTACGAAAGCAAAT
>WNWK01011737.1:0-63075 GCA_009830355.1 Cherax destructor | reverse complement strand
TCCTCCTTTTACCCTAAGACCTTTTAAGTAAATACCCTATGCTAGTACATGTAGAACCTTGATGATAAATAAGGGAAAATAACATAACAGTGCTCATAGAGAATGTAAACAAACCAGGTAGGGCACGCCGTATTAGAAAGACGGGGAGCTGTATAGCAAGTTTTGGTCATAATTTGAAATCGCCGTATTAGTGGAACGCTGTAAAGCTGGGCCCTACTGTACAGTCTTGGCACAGAAAGGGGTGGAAAAATAGGCACAACTATTATTATTTCTTGGAGTGCTAAAAATAAAACCACTGTATGGGTGGGGCTTGAACTCACAGCAAGTAATTCGTAAAACTCCAGGCCAGTGTGTAAGATGGCCATGAGGAGTGCTAAACCCATAGGGGTCACAAAGTGCCTGGGGAAATGGAAGACATTCAGGCTCAAGGAATTGGAGCACAAGTCCTATTCCTAGAACAAGATGGAACTTGTAAACATGAGTGTCAGCACATAAGCTAGTACAAACAAACTTGTTGAAAATATCAAAACCCTAGAAATCACATTAAGCCATTACAGGCAGGCCCCACTTTACAGTGTTTCGCTAATACAGCCGTTTTAAATTACTATACCCATTCTTTATTTATTTGGACTTCCTGCAATATATATATTCACCCTCACTGTAAGCTGGGAAAGTGGAACAGAATTCTTCCTCTGTAAGAGTCAACTAAAATGCCAGGAGCAAGGGGCTAGTAACCCCTTCTCCTGTATACATAGCTTAAGTTAAAAAGAGAAACTTTTGTTTTTCTTTTTGGGTCACCCTGCTTCAATGGGAAATGGCTGATTTGTTGAAAGAAGAAGAAGTAATGTGTGTACTGTGGATGCATATTTTAGACCTAACTATATTGCTCACTTACTATATGATAGTGTAAACATATTATCAGGCTTTTATATGTATTTGAAAGTGAAAAATAGACTATGATTAACTTTACAACAGCAGCAATAGCCTGGAACCTAACCTACTGTATAAGCGGGGTGCCTCCTGTACAGCAATAGCCTGGAACCTAGCTTACTATATAAGCGGGGGGCCTCCTGTACAGCAGTAGCCCGGAACCTAACTTACTATATAAAAGGGGGGCTTCCTGTACAGCAGTAGCCCAGAACCTAACTTACTATATAAATGGGGGGGACGCCTCCTACATGAAACTACAGTTACATGCATACTGACTCGCAAAATTGCAATAACACAAACCCTGATGAGTAGGACACATGCAACAGTTGGGTATCTTTACTGTTGAAACGTTTTGCCCACACATTAGGCTTCTTCAGTCAAATACAGTCAGCAGAAGTAGCAGTGAAGTAAAGATGATGTTATCAGTAAATCAACCTTGGAGAGAAAATAGTATTTGAGGTGGTCAGTCCCTCAGCCTGGAGAAGAGTTCAGCTCCATGGTCTGGAATGACATGAACCTGAAGCATGAGCATGGAGCCTTAAATACTGTCGAAGGCAAGATGAAAGATATTGAAGACGCTGCTGGGGATGGGATTCACTAGTAGAAACAAGTCTTGCCTCAAATACTATTTTCTCCAATTTTGATGGACTGATTATGTCATCTTTACTTCACTGCTACACCTGTTGACTCTATACATGACTGAAGAAGCCTACTGTGTAGGTAGAACGTTTCAACAATAAAGATACCCAAATATTGCACACGTGTCTTACTCATCAACTTGTCAGTATTTTATACCATTTTCAAACACAAACTCTGTTTGATGAGTAAGTTACATTTTGCTAACTAAAATTCCTGCACTTCCTACATATGTATTAAAATTATCATGACAAGGTTTTGATGAAACCTAGGTAGTAGGTTGGTAGACAGCAACCGCCCAGGGAGGTACTACCGTCCTGCCAAGTGAGTGTAAAACGAAAGCCTGTAATTGTTTTACATGATGGTAGGATTGCTGGTGTCTTTTTTCTGTCTCATAAACATGCAAGATTTCAGGTACATCTTGCTACTTCTACTTACACTTAGGTCACACTACACATTCATGTACAAGCATATATACACATCTGGGTTTTCTTCTATTTTATTACTAGTTCTTGTTCTTATTTCCTCTTATCTCCATGGGGAAGTGGAACAGAATTCTTCCTCCGTAAGCCATGCGTGTCGTAAGAGGCGACTAAAATGCCGGGAGCAAGGGACTAGTAACCCCTTCTCCTGAATATATTACTAAATGTAAAAGGAGAAACTTTCGTTTTTCCTTTTGGGCCACCCTGCCTCGGTGGGAGGTGGCCGACGTGTTGAAAGAAGAAAGTTTTGATGAAACTGACTTACCTGTGCTGATAGAATGAAACACAAGAATTAAAACATGGCATGCACTACTCATATTCCGGATGACGGTTGCTATCTGCTCACCAGCAAACCCATGGCAGTTACTTTAAATATGTTAAGTAAAAGGACACAAATGCAACTAATGTGATCCAGTTTACACTAGAAGAAGAGTCCAATGACAAGCTACCCTTTCTAGACGTCCTCATCCACAAAGTAGATAACAACCTAAGATTTCAAGTTTACCGGAAACCTACAAATAAAAATGATCTCACACACTTCTATTCCAGTCAAGATACTAAGACCAAAAGAGGTATTATCATCGGATTTTTCCTAAGAGCTTACCGAATTTGTAGTCCTGAGTTTCTTGACGAGGAATGTACATACATTCACCAAACCTTCAGTGATTTACATTTTCCTTCCTTTTTCATCAAAGATTGCAAGAAAAGAGCTCTTCAGATCATTAATTCTCCACGCGTGAACACCACTCCAAACAAAGTTATAATTCTTCCCAACAGCCAGGTTGCATCCAACATTTCTAAAGTATTTGCACAAGCTAACACTAGAGTCGCCATCGCTTCCAGTACTTCTATAAAGGATCTAACCAGGACAAAATCCAAGCACCTTGAACCAGTCAACGCAGGGGGGTCTACACTATACCCTGTGGAGACTGCGACAGAATTTATGTAGGAGAAACAGCAAGAATCCTCGAAACACGCCTCAATGAACACATTAATGCATGTAGGAACGATAACCTGAACAACGCCTGCGTACAACACCGAAATTCCAACAATCATCTTATGAAATTCAAAGACGCACGACTAGTAATCAAAGAAACTAATTTCCGTAGACGCAAGTGCCTTGAATCAGCACTTATCGCTGTTTCTAACACAATTAAACAAAACAAAGGCAGCTTCACCATCTCTGAAGTCTTAGCAAGAATCCTCCTGAAAACAGTGAACCCTACCATCACATAGTATCTCCTGCTAATTCAACACAAGCACAGCGTAGATGTGGAACACTCCTACAGGCCTTCTCTATTCCAACCTCCAGCAGAAATATTTGTCTAACCTATTTTTATACTACCCATGTAATTGTTTTATCACCTTTTACTCATGTGCAAATTGATTGTTCTACCTTATTGTATTACTACTACTACTACGACTTATATCACTACTACTTCTACCACCACTAGTATTACACCTCACTTGGAGAGTATATATATACCCTCTGTGTCCATGTATCGCTTGTAACGGCTTGAAAAAGCTCCTGGAGAGCGAAACGTTGCCACAATAAAAATGTCACATTAGTTGCATTTGTGTCCTTTTACTTAACATATTGTCGGTAATTCTACCAATATTATTACATACTACTTTAAATATGCAAAAATTGCTAATTTAAGCTATATAACTGGGAACCACCCAGGGAGGTACTACCATCCTGCCAAGCGTGTGCAAAACAGAAATCTATAATTGCTTTACATGGTGTTAGGATTGCTGGTGTTGTTTCTGTCTTCTAAACACGCCAATATATCAGGTACGCCTTGCTACTTCTACTTGCAATTAGGTCATACTTCACATGCATGTACAGTATATGCATATGTATACACACCCATCTGGGTTTTCTTCTATTTTCTTAATAGTTCTTGTTCTTTATTTCCTCTTATCTCCATAGGGAAGTGGAAAAGAATTCTTCTGTAAGCCATGTGTGTTGTAAGAGACGACTAAAATGCTGGGAGCAAGGGGCTAGTAACCCCTTCTCCTGTACAAATTACTAAATTTAAAAACGAAAACTTTTGTTTTTCTTTTTAGGTCACTCTGCCTCAGTGGGATACGGCTGGTTTATTGGACAAAAAAAAATGAGACTGCTAAGTTAAGCTTTATACATGTTTGAATACTTTAAGAGAATTCATGATGAGTAGTTGGGATAGGTTTCTTAAGATGATGATGCTAGTGTGGCCATCAATGACTGATCAGGTCCTGATGCCTCTCACCTATCACAATGAAATATTATACTTGCCTAAAACCCAAACTTACAATATGGCCTCAAATGGAAATTCATATAAATTCCTGCACTTACACAAGCTATCAAGATCTGCAGACTAGAGGCTAGCCTACACACAACACAGACCATCACCAGAGAAGAAACAAGGAAACAAGTGTAACTTCTTGCCCTCTCTCATTGTATAAAAATAAGATTCTTCAAACAGTCATGCCTGGTTCCCAAGCTGGTAAAACCTATTAGATTATACCTCTGTAATAAATGACTATTGCTTCTTTTTTTGCAAAATACACAAGTGTGTGTTGATTTGTTTACCAAGATTATAGTTCAATTCCATAATACATAAAGAGACAAGTAGACAGTAGGAAACAAACAAAATTTATTTTCAAAAATCTCATAGTATGCACACAACTTCATATCTTGTACTATCATATTAGTGATGGTATACAATACTACTACAACTACTGCTTCCAGTGCTATATTCCCATGTATTTGAGTGAGGAAACCTGTTGTACAGGAAAATGTGTTTCAGCTATAAAGATACCCAAGTGTTGTAAATGTTAGATTAGATTAGACTTGGTTTAATGTTAGTTAATACTAAAAGTTTACAAGGATGAGTTGATTAAAATTAAACTGACTCATCAAATCATAATAACACGTTCACAAACCACAGAACAGGTGGTGCTCAAACTCATGGCAGGCGAGTCCTGAAACTCACAGGTCAGTGTGCTAACCACTCAACCAGTTGGCTCTAATAGGATTCATCCAACTAGGTATATTTCTATTCACCATGCGGCCCACTGTGACCACAAATGCAGATTTTTACAGACAAATCTCACACCAGTGTCGTGCTCTAGCTCAACTCCCTTCAAAGCCACCATTACGACTCAAAAAACTGTAATAACACGACTGCAAACAAATCACTGAATGGAAGCATTCGAGCCTCACCTGTTTTGTGATTTGATTAAAACTAATTAGGGATTAGATTGATTGAATGTTAAATTTAATATGTGTTTTGAACAGATAGTAAACTGGACAATCTTGGTGATGATAATTATTGGGTAGCAAAATGTACGTGACAATGTCTGAACAAGAATGCTACTCGAGTCTGGAGAGACAGGTTACAAATGTTATATTAGGACAGTTACAGGCACTCCAAAGATATACAGATATACATAAACAGCAAGACAAAATACAAAACTTACTGTTGGTATCATAGAGTTTCCAGGTACCATCTTTGGAGAGTGATACCATGCGTGTGGAATCACAGTTGATAGAACAGCTATAAATACCAGCCTTGTGCCCAGTAAGGTCATATGCTCGTTTTACCCCTTCATAATTTCCTGTCTTGCCGAATTTGACTTCCCATACTTTCACATCTGGGGTAAATCCTGCAATATTGAAAAGTCCAAGTTCAATAAAAATGGTAGTTATGGTAATCCAGCTGGTTGTAATGTTAGCTTTACAAATTATTCTGAGATACAGTAGACAATGGGTATCTGTGGTAGTGTTGTAAACATGTGTAACACTAACAGTAAAACTAGATTCCATGACACAATACCACCTAGCAGTAAGAATGTAAGTATGTTTGACAGTTAAAGGGTTAATTTTGTTTGGTCACAAGGGGTTCTTTCTCATTTATGGAAAGCTGTCAATGTTCTGCCATTTCATAAACTAGGTACTTGTGGCCATGATGCCTCCCACTATCGACATGTTGCTCTTACCAAAAGCAGAAAAGGAAGATGGGAAGGATGGGGCAGGGAGGAGTAGGAGGTGGAAATAAATGGTATAAAATACCGACACAATGGAAAGATAAACACATAAGCAGTATAATGTGATCCTTTATTGACAACGTTTCGCCCACTCAGTGGGCTTTATCGAGTCACAAACAGATCTGTTTGTGACTCGATAAAGCCCACTGCATGGGTGAAATGTCAATAAAGTATCACATTATACTGCAAAAGTAGGAGGTACTTACCTTTGACATACCTTTGAAGTTTCGAGAGTTTAGCTACTACTGGTAGGTTCAGTCGGATGAAGAAGACCGAAAGGTCAAAACTGTTTCTATTTTCCATTCTTTCTTCTAATTATGTGCTGAAGCAGAGCTATGCTCATAGTGACCCATCTTCTCTGCTTAATCTATTGAAGTGTCCAGACCCCCAATCTGAAGTGTCCACAGGGTCCAAGTACAGTGGACCCTTGGTTTTCGTTGATAATTCTTTCCAGAATGCTGTTCGAGTCCCATAAGGACGAATGTAAATTAGATTAGTCGTTTCAGACTCCCAAAAATACACTTACTAAAGCACTTACAAAAATACACTTACATAATTGTTCAAGTTGGGAGCTGTACGAAAACCGAGGGTCCACTGTATTTAACCCTTAAACTGTCCAAACGTATATATATGTTTGCACGCGTACTGCTTCGAACGTAGATCTACGTTTTATTTTTCATTCCTTCAAATTTAGCGTGATAGGCCTGAGTCGCCTAGACATGAGAGAATGGGTCTGCGCCCCCAGTGTGCACCATATTAAAAAATCTGGGACCACTTAGTACCTTGTGGGAGCACCAGTTCAATTGAGTGCCAGCTAGAGCAAATAGTGTGGCAAACACCAGGGATTCACTGTTGTCATTTCGCATTAACACTCCCCTTATAAGAGGAAAGTAAAAATAGATTAGATAAATACATGAGTGGCTGTGGGTGGGTGTGAGTTGGACCTGACTAGCTTGTGCTACTAGGTCTGATGCCATGCTCCTTCCTTCAGAGGATGTGACCTGGCTAGGTGGGTCATTGGTCTAAGCCAGGGGGGTGACATGGACCTGCCTTGCATGGGCCAGTAGGCCTGCTGCAGTGTTCCTTCTTTCTTACGTTCTTATGTATTCGGCATGCTGGCTGGCTGGCTGGCTGGCTTTGGCTGTTTCTCTGTCTATAACTATCTGTCTTTATTTGTCTGTCTATATCTTTGTCTGTCTATATCTTTGTCTGTCTATATCTTTGTCTGTCTATATCTTTGTCTGTCCATATCCTTGTCTGTCCATATATTTGTCTGTCCATATCTTTGTCTGTCCATATCTTTGTCTGTCCATATCTTTGTCTGTCCATATCTTTGTCTGTCCATATCTTTGTCTGTCCATATCTTTGTCTGTCCATATCTTTGTCTGTCCATATCTTTGTCTGTCCATATCTTTGTCTGTCCATATCTTTGTCTGTCCATATCTTTGTCTGTCCATATCTTTGTCTGTCCATATCTTTGTCTGTCCATATCTTTGTCTGTCCATATCTTTGTCTGTCCATATCTTTGTCTGTCCATATCTTTGTCTGTCCATATCTTTGTCTGTCCATATCTTTGTCTGTCCATATCTTTGTCTGTCCATATCTTTGTCTGTCCATATCTTTGTCTGTCCATATCTTTGTCTATATCTATCTGTCCTATCTCTCTCTCTCTCTCTCTCACATGTACACATAAGTACAGTTATTATACATAGTGTAAATTACCTAGGATAACCCAAAAATTCCAGGCAAAGTGCTATACAATGCTTGTAGATATAAGACATAATAATCATGACTGGCAAGTAATATGCATTGTCACTTCTGCATCGTGTGTAATACCTGTTGGATTACAAGCCACACTCTGAGACTGAGAGACAAGCAGACGGAAAGACACACAGGCAGACAGAAAGACAGATAAGCAGAGTTAGACAGACATAAGCAGAGCTAGACAGACAGACAGACAGAGACAGATAGATAGACATGTGTGTAACATTCAAAACAAAGGGAGGGTTCCCTCCAGCACTGCTGACATTTATCAAATGTCACTGGGCTGTCAAGAGTTATCTGACACTTGTCAACACACCATTCTTCAAGGATATACCTTTACCTTTTATATACCTTTGAAGAGTTTCGAGAGTTTATCTACTCTCTGAGCCCGGCCATGGGCCACGCTCGTCTGGTGCTTGCCTGGTCAACCAGGCTGTTGCTGCTGGAGGCCCGCTGCCCCACATATCCATCACAGCCTGGTTGATCTGGCACCTGGTGAAGATACTTGTCCAGTTTCCTCTTGAAGACTTCTACACTGGTTCCAGCCGTGTTTCGGATATCTTCTGGTAAAATGTTGAATAGTCTGGGACCCCGGATGTTAATATATTGCTCTAGAATTGTCCCCACTGCACCCCTGCTCCTCACTGGGTTTATTTTACACTTCCTCCCATATCTCTCACTCCAGTATGTTGTTATGGCAGTGTGCAGATTTGGGACTAGGCCCTCAAGTACTTTCCAGGTACAGTGGTACCTCGACTTACGATATTTTTTCATTCCAGAATACTGTTCAAGTGCCATTACCAAACGAATTTATCCCCTTAAGGAATGATATAAAATAGACTAGTCCTTTTAGATCCCCAAAATTACACTTACAAAAGCGTTTAAAAAAATAAACTTACATAAAAGGGTGAGTTTGGGGACCATCGTAAGTCGAGGTACCACTGTATATATTATCATGTATCTCTCTCTCCTCCGCTCCAATGAGTACATGTTCAAGACTTGAAGGCGTTCCCAATAATTTAGATGTTTCAATGGCTCAATTTGAGCCTTAAACGATCTCTGAATTTGTTCCAGCTCTGATATTTCTCCTGCCCTGAACGGGGCCGTCAGCACTGAGCAGTATTCTAAGTGAGGGAGTACTAGCGATTTGAAGAGTGTCACCATAGGCATTATTTCATATATATACTCCAGGCACACAGGCAGACAGATAAGCAGAGGTAGACAGATACAGACAGATACAGATAGACAGACAGACACAAACTTTTTTTTTTTTTCAACAAGTCGGCCATCTCCCACCGAGGCAGGGTGACCCAAAAAGAAAATACTTTCATCATCATTCAACGCTTTCACTACCCTCATACATAATCACTGTCTTAGCAGAGGTGCTCAGATACGACAGCTGAAAATAAGTCCCTCCCAGCTGTCACTATCCCAGACTCCTCCTTTAAAGTGCAGGCATTGTACTTCCCATTTCCAGGACTCAAGTCCAACTACATCAATTAATCAGACATCCCACTTTGACGGTTTTCTTCTTTTTCTTTTAGTAAATCTATACAGGAAAAGGGGTTACTAGCCCATTGTTCCCAGCATTTTAATTGACTTTTACAATACGCATAGCTTACGGAGGAAAGATTCTTATTCCACTTCCCCATGGAAATGAAAGGAAAAGAAATAAGAACAAGAACTATTAAGATAAAATCAAAGAAAACTCAAATGAGTGTGTATACATAAACGTGTATATGTATGTGTAGTGTGACCTAAGTGTAAGTAGAAGTAGCAAGACGTACCTGAAATCTTGCATGTTTATGAGACAGAAAAAAGACACCAGCAATCCTACCATCATGTAAAACAAATACATACAGGCTTTCGTGTTACACTCACTTGGCAGGACGGTAGTACCTCCCTGGGTGGTTGCTGTCTACCAACCTACTACTACACATTTTTGTGTATAATAGTGAAAACAAATAAAGCACATTTATCAAGTGTCACTGCCTGTCAGCAGTTTGCTGACACTTGTCATAACACCATGCTTCAAGGTATACTCCAGCGTGTCTAAAACATTGCAGCAACCTATAAATACAGTGGACCCTCAGTTTTCGTTGAAAAATCTTTCCAGAATGCTGTTTGAGTGCCGTTACCGAACAAATTTGTTCCCATAAGGATAAGTGTAAATTGGATTAGTCATTTCAGACCCCCAAAACTACATTTACAAAAGCAATTACAAAAATACACTTACATAATTGTTCGAGTTTGGAGATGAACGAAAACCGAGGGTCCACGGTACTTTGTATATACAGTGGACCCCCGGTTAATAAAATTAATCCATTCCAGGAGCTATTTCTCAACCCAAACCTTTCGTAATCCGAACCCTCATTTCCCATAAGAAATAATGTAAATATAATTAATCCGTTCCACAAAAAAATATTCACACAAAATATAATATAAATAGCATTTACTTACCTTTATTGAAGAGATTTGCAGGCATCTGGAAGATAGGGAGGATGACAGGGGCAGGGTGTTAGTGGTTGGATGGGGAATCCCCCTCCAAAAGGACTTCAGGTGTCAAAGCCCTCTCTGGGGTTACTTCCCTTCTTGGTCTTTTAATGCCACTAGGACCAGCTTGAGAGTCACTAGACCCTTGCCTGGTGAAGTAACTGTCCACAGTCCTCTGTTTCTGGTGAATTTTTAATACTTTCCTGAAGTACAACATGGCTCTGTCACTGAAGTGGTTGCACAGAAGGCTCATTTCAGCTTCCCTGATCTCATTTCTCTTTGCCAGGATAGTGCCGATAGTAGATGCACTTTTCTTGTACATCCTGGCAAGATCCCTCAGATGTACGCCACTCTCATATTTTTCAACAATCTCCTTCTTCAGTTCGATGGTGTTCCTCATTCTCTTTACCACAGGGGTGCCACTAGGAAGCTTCTTTGGACCCATGGTGACTAATTTCACAGTGACAATCACTATATACCACCAAAAAAGACACCAAATGTATTGTGAATGTTTGAAAGAGCGCGCTAGGTAATATTCTCTCAACGGTAAACAACGCTTCACTGGCGGGCGTCCTGCGTCCTGCGCAGGCACGGAGCAGGCAGATAGGTCTAATACGTTTCGCTATCCGAGCTTTTTTTGCTATCCGAGAGCGAAAAAAGCTTTCGTTGAGCGACTTTTTCGTTATCTAAACCTTTCGTTAGCCGGGGGTCCACTGTATTTCTAGACAATAGTAAATGACCCAGGCAGGTGAAAATGTTCACCTGTGGGTGTGATTGTGACTATTTCAGTACCTAATATTAGTGTTAGAACAAAGATTGGCTATGAAATCACAAGAACTATTATAAATTGTAATTATCAAAACATAAAAAATCTATAAATTAAAATAAAAACGAGAAAAAAAGATATATTGGCAACACTTCTGCAAGCAGCAGGAGTCAATGTTGCCATCAGGTGAGCATCCAGCGTCAACTTCACGGGCTTATATCTCGGTAAGTACTGACCCTAAAAATTTTTTTATCCTATAACATTTATAAAAATGCGCTCTTCATTTATAAAAAAAAAAAAAAAAAAAAATTCAAAATATTCGGAGCACTACGCAAGTGAACGTAGATCTACGTGTGGACAGATTAACCCTTTGACTGTTTCGGTCGTATATACGTATACAGTCAACCCTCCGTTTTCGTGTATCTCTGTTTTCATGCGTTTCAGTTTTTGTGCAGTTTTTCGGGAAATTTTACCTCCGTTTTCGTTCATGGTACGGAACCATGTCCAGTGCCCAGCACACATACAAAGCCCGCAAGCCCGCCTCCCACACACATTCTCAGGCAGTGTAGCATTGTTTCTGGTTGAGTGAACATTATCCTGCGAGTTCATACAAAACATTTCATAACAATCCATTGTTTTTGGCCCTTGATTATTGTGTGTGACTGCTAAATAAGCCCCCACGGGCCCAAAGAAAGCTCCTAGTGTCAGTCCTTTGGTAAAGAAAGTGAGGAACACCATAGAATTAAAGAAAGAAATCATAGCAAAGTGGTCAGAGGCAGTGGTGCTTGTTTGTTGGTTGAGGCAGTGTTAGAGGCAGTGGTGGTAAGAGGCAATCTTAATGTAGAGTGAGAGGTGAGTAAACAAGATTAAATGAATAAATGAGAGAGAATGAGAGTGTACAAGGTTCGGGAGTTTTGTCAACAAACCAGTTGTTGTTGCTGTTACCAGCCTGGACAAGAATGATTTTTGTTCACTCCTTGAAGCCGACTGGAAAAAAGTGATCTAATGCAGTTAGCATTACAAACTCCGTTTGCTCTTATACTAATACGTCTGAAGGAGGAAAGAATGGGAAGATGTTTTCATAGCTGGACCAAGTATGACTGCCACCACCATCCTCCCCCACCACCACATTCGTAATGACATGCGTACATATTTTATTCATTCTAGAGTGTATATCAGGTTTTTATGTTATTTATATTGTTTATTATGTCATATTAGATGAATTGTGATAGATAAATAAAGCTGTAGAGCTGATATCAGTGTCAAATTGAAGCATTTTGTCCTGAAACCCAACAATAAACTCGCCTCCCTCTCTCCTCCTTCCATACATCATCAAGAGTCGCCAATAAAGGTAAGTGTGATGTTAAATGTTCATTTATACATGTTATTAGTGCTTTATATTTATTTGTCATTCTTTTCTGCATGTAAATCTATATTTAATCTCTAAAAAAATACTTTTTGTTAATACTCCTGGGTGTCTGAAATGGATTATTTGAATTTACATTATTTCTTATAGGGAAAATGGTTTCAGTTTTCGTGTGTTTGAGTTTTAGTGCATCCCTCAGGAACGAATTATGCACGAAAACGGAGGGTTGACTGTACGTCTTACGAGCCAGTGTTTCGGACGTCTATATACTCAAAAATTCTAGCAGCTTCAAATCAAGCGGGAGAAAGCTGGTAGGCCCACATATGAGAGAATGGGTCTGTGTGGTCAGTGTGCGCTGTATAAAAAAAATCCTGCAGCACGCAGTGCATAATGAGAAAAAAAACTCTGACCATGTTTTTGGATTAAAACGCCGACTTTGAGGTGTATTTTCGTATAGTATTTATGGTTGTATTCTCTTTTTCGTGGTCTCAATTGATAGAATGGAAAACATATTATAGAAATAGAGATGATTTTGATTAGTTTCATGATGAAAATGACCTTGAAAGTGAGCTCAAAGTAGTGGAAATGTTCAATTTTTGCCAATGTTCAAGAGTACACAAATCATGCCACACGTCCAATACACGTCAACTGGTGAGTCTAATATTCTTACACAAGTGCACCGATATTATTTATACCATTTTTACAATAATGCAGTAGTCTGCATAACCGTAAATCTTCTATTTTTTGTGTGAATAAAAATCAAAATAGAAAGCAAGAGTAATATAAGAGGGGCCTAAAGACGTGACTAATGAACAGAGAAAATCTTATTTTAGTGCCAGTAATGTCTGCACTGTTTATTCTGGACCCTATTTTGAAATTGACATCTTTTTTTATTTTGCATGAAATTGGCCAAATTGCCAATTTCTGACCACTTTATTGGGTAGCTGAAATCGGTAAATTGGTGGTTTCTTGTACTCAATCGATAGAACAAATGGAGTTCTAAAGAAATAGCTATGAGTTTGGTCGACTGTAACAATGGAATTGGACGAAAATAGGGCTCAAAGTCGGCAAAATCGCCGATGCGTATACAGTGGACCCTCGGTTAACGAATACCCCGGAAATCGTGCAATTATGTAAGTATAATTTTGTAAGTTCTTGTGGAAGTGTATTTTTGGGGGTCTGAAATAGACTAACCTACGTGAAATTTTTCCTTAAGGGAGTAAATTCGTTCGGTAATGGCACTTGAGCAGACTTCAGGAGTGAAGTTTTTACGAAACTCGGGGGTCCACTGTATATTGCCGAAGTTGCTAACTTCGCGAGAGCGTAATTCTGTACGTTTTCCATCAAATTTCATATTTCTGGTGTCATTACCATCGGGAAAATATTCTCTATCATTTCATAAGAATTTTATTTTTTTTTTCAAAAATTTTGTGACATAGAATGAGTTTCAGAACGGGGCCTCCGACAGTCAAAGGGTTAAGGGCTAAAAAAAAAAAATTCTTATGAAATGGTAGAGAATCTTTTTCTGAGGGTAAGAGAACAAAAAGTACAAAATTTGATGGAAATCTTATGAAATTACACTTTTGCAAATTGTGCTGTCCGAGATATTTACACCGGCGATTTTGCCCACTTTGAGTCCTATTTTAGACCAATTACATTGTTCCAGTCGACCAAATTCTTAGCTATTTCACTAGTACAGTGGACCAATGGATTACGTACTGCTCCAAACTCGAACAATTATATAAGTGTATTTTTGTAAGTGCTTTTGTAAGTGTATTTTTGAGGGTCTAAAAGGACTAATCTAAATTTACATTATTCCTTATGGGAACAAATTCGTTTGGTAATGGCACTTGAACAGCATTCTGGAACGAAATAATGACATAATCCTTGAAAATTGTCTCCCTTGAAGATCGGCGAATTTGAAAATCATCCACTTTTTTCGGCAAAAATCAACTTGAAAATCGTCCATTTCCTTGAAAATCGCCGGTCGTCTGAAACGCGTCCGCGTGGCCTCCCCGCCGTCTGGGCACATAAACACATTGAGCGTCAGTGTGCCATTGTTTACCAGCGAGTGACCACCACCCACGCCGCCACCCACGCATTCATACCATACATTTTGTCAATATTCCATTCGTTTTAGTGCATGCAACTGCTAAATAAGCTACCATGGGCCCAAAGAAAGCTCCTAGTGCCAGCCCTGTGGCAAAGAAAGTGAGAAACACAATAGAAGTTAAAAAGAGATCACAGAAAAATATAAAAGTGGTGTAAGTGTGGCGGAGCTTTCCAGGATGTATGGGAAGGCCCATTCAACCATCACTTCCATCTTGTTGAAGAAAATGGAAATCAAGGAAGCTGATGTTGCGAAAGGGGTGAATATGCTAACGAAAATGAGATCGCAAATAATCAAAGAAGTTGATGTTGATGAATTCAAGGCCAGCAAAGGCTGGTTCGAAAATTTCAAGAAGCGAAGTAGCATACACAATGTTGTAAGGCATGGAGAGGCTGCAAGTTCTGACAAATGTGCGGCTGAAAAATTTGTTCATAAATTCAAAGGGTACACAGAGTCTGAACAATTCAAACCCCAACAAAGTGTTCAATTGTGACGAAACAGGCCTCTTTTGGAAGAAAATGCCAAAGAGGACCTACATCACGAAGGAGGAAAATGCACTACCAGGACACAATCCTATGAAAGACAGGCTAACTCTCATGTTGTGGCAATGCTGGTGGTGATTTCAAAGTGAAGCCTTTACTCGTGTATCACTCTGAAAACCCAGAGTGTTCAAGAAGTACAGTGTTGCCAAGGCTAATTTGTGTGTGTTTTGGAAGTCTAACAATAAAGGCATGGGTCACCAGGAAATTTTCCTTGATTGGTTCAATGAAGTGTTTGGCACCAGTGTGAAGAAATATCTCAAGGAAAATAATTTGCTACTTAACCCTTTCAGGGTTTTGGTCGTACTAGTACGGCTAACGCCCTGGGGTTATGGACGTACTAATACGCCTAAATTCTAGCGCCCTCAAATAAAGCAGAAACAGGCTGTTAGCCCTAGATGTGATAGAATGGGTCTGTGTGGACAGTGTGCGCAGTATAAAAAAAATTCCTACACCACACAGTGCATAATGAGGAAAAAAAACTAAGTGTTTTTGGTTTAAAACAGCGACTTTGCAGTCTATTTTCGTATGGTATTTATGCTTGTATTCTCGTTTTCTTAGTCTCATTTTATAGAATAGATGACATATTACAGAAATAGAGATAATTTTGACTGGTTTCACGATGACAAGTACCTTGAAACTGAGCGCAAAATAGCGAAAATGTTCGATTTTGGCCGATGTTCAAGAGTAAACAAATTACACCATGCATCCAATACACATCAACTGGCACATCTAATATTCTTGCACAAGTGCGCTGATATTATTTATACCATTTTTACAATGATGCAGTTGTATACATAACAGTAAATCTTCTATTTTTTGTGAGAATAAAAATTCAAAATGGAAAGCAAAAGTAATGTAAGAGGGGCCTGGAGACGTGACTAATGAACAGAGATGATGTTATTTTAGTGCCAGGAATGTCTGCCTTGTTTATTCTGGACCTTACTTTGAAATTGGCATCGTTTGAAATTTGTGTAAAATTGGCCAAATTGCCATTTTCTGACCACTATTTTGGGTAGTTGAAAATGGTAAATAGGCAGTTTCTTGTACTCAATCAATAGAAGAAATGGAGTTCTAGCGAAATAGCTATAATTTTAGTAGACTGAAACATTGGAATTTGCCGAAAATAGGGCTCAAAGTGGGCGAAATCGCCGATGCGTAAATGTCATCAATACCGATAAAATTTCATAATTTTTGTGGCGTTATGATCGGAAAACGATTCTCTATCATTTCATACGATTTTTTTTTTTATAAATTCTTGGACCCTGAGAACGAGTTTCGGAGAGGGCCCTTGGACCCTGAAAGGGTTAAGTGCCTCCTGGTAATGGACAATGCTCCTGCTCATCCTCAAGACAAGGAAGAGCAAATGGTGAAGGATTTTAAGTTCATCAAAGTGAAGTTCTTGCCCCCTAATACCACTCCTCTCCTCCAGCCCATGGACCAGCAGGTCATTTCAAACTTCAAAAAACTTTACACCAGAGCAATGTTTCAAAGGTGTTTTGACATAACCTCAGACACTACTTTGACCCTAAGAGAGTTCTGGAAAGATCACTTCCATATTGTTCTATTTTTAAGTTTAATTATAGAATCACACTAAATCTTATGATTCCAAACATTGATCCTGATACCAACCTTCTATTAAATGACTTACATGAACCTAACAACAACTGTCATTACTACACAGCAGAACAGGCTAAAACACTACTCAAATCCAACAATAACATAACTATCTTTAATTACAATGTCAGATCTTTAAGCAAACATTTTGATGACCTCACTGCATTATTAAACTCACTTCAGGCCAGTATGTCCATCATTGCTCTCACTGAAACATGGTTAAAGGCTCATACTATAGATATCTATGCCATTCCTGGTTACACAGCCATACACAAATGTCGGCCAGACCAACAAGGAGGTGGCACAGCTATGTTCTACTCAGACCAGCTTGAATGTATTAACAATACATGCACAAGAGATGAACATGGAGAATATATAATAGCTAAATTTAAATCCAAATATCTACAAAAACCTCTCACAGTTATAAACATCTATAGATTACCACAGTCAAACATTCAGCAATTTAGTGAAAAATTAGGAAGTATGATTACTGATGCACACATGAACAATTATTATTATAATCAAATAGAAGCGCTAAACCACAGGGGTTATACAGCGCTGCAGGTTATTGTAGGATGCAGGGAGAGTGAGTTGTAAGAGGGAGATGGACGATTAGTAGGGTATGGAGTGCTAGATGACGGTGGGTAGTGCAGGGGTGGAGGGTAGCAAGAGATCGAGGTAGAAGGGACTGAGGGAGGTGCTAGAGGTATAATCTTCAGAGTTTGTGTAGTAAGTCAATTTCTGTCAAAAAGTCAACAAGAGAGTCAGGATTAAAGGAGGGTCCATCTGCAAGAAGGGAAGGTAAAGAAAGGGCCGCAGAGCGAAGACGTCGTTGGAGGTAAATTCTGCGTGCTCGTTGATAGAGTGGACAGTCCAACAGGATATGTCGAACAGACACTGGAACCTGACAATGCTCACAGAGAGGGCAGGGAGCCTCTCCATGAGATACCCGTGAGTAAGACGAGTGTGGCCGATGCGAAGACGGGAGAGTGTAGTCTCCCAACCTCGACATTGGTGACAAGAAGAAGGCCAGAAACCTATAACCGGTTTAATAGAATGAAGTTTGTTATTCAGCAGGTCAGACCAGCGTTGTTGCCAACGGGTGCGAAGGTGGGTAGCAATGACCGCAAAATAGTCCGTGAAAGGAACACCTCTATATGAAACTGGAAGGTCATGTACTGCTGACCGCGCAGCAGTGTCTGCCTGTTCATTGCCCTGTACGTCAACATGACCAGGGACCCAACAAAAACAAAATCTTTATGCTTGCTAAAGATACGGCGTAACCAAAGGTGGATATGAAGAACTAGGGGGTGAGGTGTATCAATTTACGGATAGCCTGTAAAGCACTAAGGGAGTCTGAAACGACCACAAATGGTGACTCAGGCATAGATGCAATCGGATAAGTGCCACAAGAATGGCATACAATTCAGCCGTAAATATGCTAGCCGAGGGTAATAGATGCCCTCGTACAACGCTGTCCGGAAACACTGCTGCGAATCCGACGCCATCAGATGACTTTGAACCATCGGTGTATACTGCGATGGCATAGGAATGAGAACGGAAGTGGTCTAGAAAGAAAGAGCGAGAAGCCGCCGTAGGTAGTTGGGCTTTCGCGCAAGGTAGAGGAATAGAACAGACACGGACAGCAGGAACTTCCCAAGGGGGTAGGGAAAGGGAGATGTCACATGAACATATAGAGGTGGGAGCTGAAGGGAAGACACGAGTGAATGTAGACGAAGAGAAAAGGGACGAAGTAAGCAGGGGCGACGAACAAATAAAGAGCGCCTACTAACATCTGTAACAATCCTATACATGGAAGGATTGCGGAGGTCATGAGAGCGAACATAATAGCGAATGCAATGTGCATCTCGACGATCGGACAAGGATGGAATGTTCGCTCTACATAGAGGCTCTCAACCAGGGAAGAACGAAAAGCACCAAGGCATAAGCGTAATCCCTGGTGATGGATGGGATTAAGGCTGAAAGAGTGGCAGGAGAAGCTGCCGAATATATCTGGTCACCATAATCGAGTTTCGATAAAATTAGGGCCGAATGTAGGCGAAGGAGAGTTCTACGATCAGCCCCCCATGAAAGATGTGCGAGGGTTTTAAGGAGGTTCAGCCGGCTATGACAAGTCGCCTTCAGAGAGGTAATGTGAGGTTTCCAGGACAATCTGCGGTCAAACAGGAGGCCGAGAAACCTGACTGTATCACGTTCTGGAATACGTGAGCTGTATAGGTACAATGGATGATCAGAGACCACTGAACGTCTAGTGAACGTAATTTGATGAGTCTTGCCACTAGAAAATTTAAACCCGTGAGTGGTGGCCCAATCAGAAACCTGGTTGATGGCATGCTGGAGGAAACTGCAATGAGGTGACAGTCAGCACCTGCACAAGCTATAGCCAAGTCATCCACATAGAGCGATGACCAAATATTGGATGGGAGAACAGATGCCAGATTATTTATAGCAAGCAGAAAGAGTGTTGTGCTCAGAACACATCCCTGGGGGACACCTTCAGCTTGGACAAATTCCGGGGAGAGTTCATTACTAACCCGGACCCGGAAATGTCTGTCAGTTAAGAAGGCCTTAAGAAAGAATGGTAGGTTGCCTCGGAGGCCTAAGGAGTGGGCCTGGGCCAAGATATTATATCTCCAAGTTGTGTCATAAGCCTTCTCAAGGTCGAAAAGATAGCGATAACCGAATGGTTATTCGCAAAGGCATTACGAATATACGTATCCAAGCGCAGCAAGGGGTCAATGGCAGAACGGCCCTTACGGAAGCCATATTGACTAGGAAGAGACTATTGTGAGTCTCTAAATACCACATCAAACGTCTATTAACTAGACGTTCCATCACCTTGCAAATTGCACTGGTAAGAGCGATGGGACGGTAGTGAGAGGAATCACGTCCCGTAGTACCTGGTTTTCGAAAAGGGAGAACAATAGCAGACTTCCACAGCTGGGAAGAACTCCTTGCTACCATATGAGATTAAAGAGTCGTAAGAGGACAGTAGACAGACTGATGTAAATGCTGCAGCATACGAATATGTATGCCGTCTGGCCCAGCTGCCGATGATCGGCAAGCAGAGTGTTGCCTCCAGTTCTTGAAGGGTAAAAGGCACATTATAGGATTCTTCTCTAAGAGAAGAAAATCTAGGGCTTTAACTCGCTGGCAGACTTAGAAGAAAGGAACGAGGGGCATAGATGTAGCACCCTGAAAATGCGGACGAGATGATTACCAATTTCAGTGGCAACGGCAAGAGGGTGTGCTATATCGACACCAGCAACCTGAAGAACAGGAGCCGGGTCGGGAGAATTTACCACTCAATTTCCGCACTTTCTTCCAGACTGCACTCATCGAGGAAGCCGAGTGACAGTAGAAACGTAATCTCGCCAGCAAGTGCGTTTAGCATCACGTATGACACGGCGAGCAATAGTCTCTTCTGCTTGAAATCAAGGAGTCTCTCTGTGGTTCTGTTATACCGATACCTGCCCCATGCAGCGCGTTTCAAACGCACTGCCCGAGCACAAGTAGGAGACCACCAAGGCACGCACTCTGAGGATGCTTGCCCGAGGTTTGGGGAATAGAATGTGAAGCCGCTGTGAAGATGGAGGACGAAAAGAGATGTAAAACCTCATCAATGGAGGACGAGGTAGGAACCTCATGAAAGGCAGTAAGATGTGCGTAAAGGTCCCATTTCGCCCGGTCAAATTGCCAGCGTGGGCAATGAGGAGGTGGAGAAAACAGAGGGGACTTTAGGATAATTGGGAAATGATCGCTGTCATGTAAGTCCGGGAGGACAGACCAGGTGAAGTCAAGGACAGTTGATGAAGAGCAGATGGAAAGATCGATGCAGGAGAAAGAATGAGTTCGGGATCAAAATGGGTAGGAGTACCCGTATTTAAAACATGGAGGGAAGAGAAGCAAAAATGCCTCCAACTGAATGCCACGGGAGTCACAGTGCGACCCTCCCCAGAGAAAGTGGTGCGCGTTAAAATCGCAAGTAATAGAAGGGTGGCGGTAAGGAAGAAACCAGAAAATCAACATCTGGGATAGACAATGCCCGCGAAGGGAGAGATATAAAGAACAGAGTGTATACCACTTATTCAAGTGGATACGAGCTGCTGTGTAATGTAAGGAAGAAGGGACATAGAGCTGACGGTATGGAACACCAGTGCGTATAAGGAGAGCACTTTCGTAAAGGTTCCATCGGAAAAGGATCCGATGAATATAACAAATTATAGCCTGAAAAGGGCCTGATAACAGTGGATTGTAATTTGGGTTCTTGCAAACAGACCCCAATAGGAAAAACTGGGAGAGCAACACCTGAAGCTCACCCCTGTTACCCCTGAGGCCTCGGATATTCCACTGCAAATAAGCCATGATTTATGGAGAAAAAGATAGAAGTGGAAGTGAGAGGAAGCTATGGACTAGGGTTAGAAAAATCCACGTGTGGAGGCAGCGGAAGACCTGTAATCAGAGAGGGAGGAGGACGTTGTGAAGGAAGGGGGGGTTGAGACGAAGAAGAGAGATGAGGAACCTCAGATGGAGTAGTGTCCATCATCGGCCCAGTCTCTGAAATATATTCTGCAATAGCTTCCAGTGTTTCGGAAGTCAAAGATGCAGAATGGGAGACTACATTAGAAATAGAAGAAACTATCGGGGAGTCTATTGACTGTACTAAAGTAGAGGACGAGGAGGTAGAAGAGGAAACTGTCGTAGGGACTTGGGAGGGAACAGGGGATGAAGGTAGTGTATGAGGAGGATGAACCTCCTCCACACGTTACAGAACTAGTCGGAGGCGAAGAACCTGGCAATAGGGATTTTTTGCCGGGCTTATAAGAGGGGGGGCGCTGAGGTTTAGGTGTAGGACGAGGACGTGTAGACTCAGAACTGTGCGAGTGAATAGAGGAAGGAGTGTGGATAGTATGGGAAGCCGAGGTAGGGACCTCGGAGCCAAGAACATCAAAAGGATTCGAGACAGGGGTGACGGAGGATGAGGCGACCACAGAGGAAGCCGTGGAAGTTGGGACCCCAGAAGCGGGGCGACGTTTAGCAATGCGAGAATAGGAAATACGGGAAGTTTCCTTGAAGGCGAAGATGAGAGAGAGCCATAGCATAGGAGAAGCCTTCCGCCTTTGAGACAACGGATTTCCCGCTCATTCAGGTAAACCTGACAACGGCGAGAATATGAAGGATGTGCCTCATGACAGTTAAGGCAAGAGGGAGGTAGAGTACAAGAAGAACTGGCATGGTCGCAGCACCACAGACTGGGCATTCGGCCATGGACCTGCAATATTTTGCTGGATGACCAAAACGCCAGCAGTTTCTACACTGCTGCGGTGTAGGGGTCACCTTTCGAACTTGTAAACGTTGACCTGCAATGTAGACCGAAGGTGGCAGTTCTCGGCAGTCAAACGTTAAACGAGCTATATTGCAAGGATAACGTCTTCGCTTATTGGCTGGGAGGACAAAAGTGTCAACTTTAAGGATAGGGAGTTCTTGGAGCTCAAGCTGCTCAAAAATGTCATCACCACATGTCTGGAAATTCCGTTGGACAATGGTGTGGGCAAAATGACAGAACCACAACAAGAATTGAGGGAATGGTGCTTGTCAATAGTAACAGGTGTAGTATCAATGGTTGTAAGAAGAGAAAGATCGCGAGCTTGGCCAGCATTCTGGACCGTGATGATGCGAGTGCCGCTCTTGAGAGCGTGAAATGAGATGTTTTGACCAACATGGCGTAGCAGAGCCTTACCAATACTATGGT
Source organism: Cherax destructor (assembly GCA_009830355.1). Lineage (NCBI taxonomy): Eukaryota > Metazoa > Arthropoda > Malacostraca > Decapoda > Parastacidae > Cherax > Cherax destructor. Next base: position 40,567 of record WNWK01011737.1, on the reverse strand, counting down.
CTGAAAGATAGGTATTAGGAGAAGTCGGTCGAAGAGTAAAAAACTTTGTCCATTGAGTAGTTTGAAACAGAGTTTAAGGGGAGTGCGTGACGAGCTTGTCGTTTCTGAGATGAACGAGAAGAAAGTGTCGAATCGTCATGTGTGGGTCTTGGTCGTTTGGGTGTGGGACCAGGGGTGGTCCGATGTGAGACGGGCGAGCGATTCGAAAATTGCCGCACCGTCGAGGCAGAAGCCGGAATCAAGGTCAGAGAAGAGTGAAGGTCAGATGTATCGAAAGGGCCAGTCGGGTCCCTGGGACCTGAAGCAGGTGACGAACTGGCACCTGCTTCAGGTACAGGGGTATTAGGGTTGTCCGAAGAGTTATCCGTTATCAAGGTAGGGTCAGAACTAGGTGCGGTATCAAGGGGCCCGGGGGTAGAGTGTCACGGATTAGGGCATCCATGGTTAGGTTACTTCTTTCTTTTTGTTTTTAAGAAAATAAAAATAAAAAAAAGAATAAAAAAAAGGGGGGAACGTGGAGGAATAGCTCCTAGGAGGAACGAAAGGGGCGTAAATCCCCCTCCGTGCCCAAGAGGACCTCAACACCGCAAGTAGTGCAGATGCTGCATGGAACCCGTGCCATACCCTACCCTTCATGCCAGTAAACCAGCAATCCGGGATAGCAACCTCACATCCACCTCGGTGGACAAAAGAGGGGGCGGCCGGATATCCGCCACAAAGCATACCGCCTTCGGCCACCACCCCCGGAATCCGAAAGGTGGCCTCCAGAGATACACCCGTCGCCCGAAAGATACCCAAGGCCACCCCCCGGGAGACCGGAGAGGGATCGGGACATCCCCAGGCGATCCAGATTCCATTGCAAACTACACCACCGCCAAGAACCTCAACGGAATAGAAATGGACCACGGTACCCTTCCCCCTACCTAGGAACTAGAATGCCTGTGGAGAGAAGCTCCCAGGGTAAAAAAATGGGAAGGAAATAAGGGAGGGAGGAGGGGGAGGAGGAAAGGGAAAAGGGAGGATGGGAAAGATGGGAAAAGGGAGAGGGGATTGGGGGGTAATTAGGTTCGGTCTGAGGAAGAAGACCAAAAGGTCCAATTCCTCAGACTGATAGCCTCTTTACCTCGTCAAGGAGCCCCCCTTAAAGAGGAATGCCTGTGGAGAGAAGCTCCCAGGGTAAAAATGGGAAGAAAATTATGGAGGGATGAGGAGGAGGAAAGGGAAAAGGGAGGATGGGGAAGATGGGAAAGGGAAGGGGGGATTGGGGGGTAATTAGGTTCGGTCTGAGGAAGACCAAGAGGTCCAATTCCTCAGACCGATAGCCTCTTTACCACGACAAGGAGCCACCCTTAAAGAGGTGAGCCACCCAAGCGCGCCTGGGCAGACAGGTCTGGTATGCACTTGTTTGATTAGCGATATTTTATTCGATTGTCGATATCGATTTTCTTGTTCTATTTCCGATATGTTCGATTGCCGAGCCGTTCGATTTCCAAGGGTCCACTGTATATAGAAATGAAAAAAAAAGTTAAAGATGCAGGTACCAATTAGCATTGTAGGAAAGCTTAATATCAAATTTCTTGGAATTAAGCAATTAAGGTAAAATAATATGTTTTAACATTATTTTACCCAAATCAATTAAAAATTAATAATCTGATATATCATGATGGGAAGTACAATGCCTGCACTTTAAAGGAGGGGATCGAGATATTGGCGGTTTGGAGGGATTTTCTGAACTGTCGTATCTTAGCGCCTCTGCAAAGACAGTGATTATGTGTGAGTGAGGTGAAAGTGTTGAATGATGATGAAAGTATTTTCTTTTGGGGATTTTCTTTCTTTTTGGGTCACCCTGCCTCGGTGGGAGACGGCCAACGTGTTAAAAAAAAATCATGATGGTATAATAAAACAAAGAATAAAATGCCAGATTTACTTAGACCCAACAAGAGTCACAAGTACAAAGGTCTTAATATGCTTTTGGTATCACAGATGTATATTTAGTGTGAATAAAAAAGTATATACTGTATTCTAATAATAATCCTAGATAATAAGAACACACTCAAGGCCAAACAAATACTTTTCTTGTCTACATGGCAAAATGCCATATTAGGACCTATGGGCAAGAACAGACCTCATGAATTAATCTCTTCAGTATAAACATGTAGTAATGTGATGCATTCACATCTTACCACAGTTCATCGCGACAACCAAGAATGTAAATAAACTTACAGTGGACCCTCGGTTTTCATTCACCTCCAAACTCAAACAATTATATAAATGTATTTTTGTAAGAGCTTTTGTAAGTGTATTTTTGGGGTTCTGAAACGACTAATCTAATTTACATTTGTCCTTATGGGAACAAATTCATTCGGTAATGGCACTCAAACAGCATTCTGGAAAGAATTTTAAACGAAAACCAAGGGTCCACTGTACATATTTATTTATGAATAATACGAGGCCTTATTCTCAATTGTGTGTCATACGCATGCATGTGTGTGCACACACACACACACACACACACACAGTGCATGCACACTCACATAAAAATGTGTGCACACATGCACACTTACAAATACAAACACTTTCAACTACACACACGTATGCATGTATGCACGCATGCACACAATCACACACACAAAATAAAATATACATTATGGCAAAATGTTGAGCTCAAGCTAAATTTTCTACCATTGTTACCCATGTTAAATATTCAGTATCACTACTACATTAGTTAAGGCTTGGATTATGCCGAATGACTTAAAAAGCTACACAGCACTTGTAAAGCATATGGTTAAAAACATAACTTGAGGAAAGATGAATAACTATTACCAGTTTTGCAAAATACTTTTCCTTGAAAGTTTTAGAAATATTACTTAACAACAAATATGTCTTAATAATTTAAGATAATTGTTTTAATTTTTGTTAACAGTACAGTACAGCATCTTTAATATCTAAAACAAGTCCATTGGATACTTAATTGAACTTATAAATTTACTCAATTAGAAATTGTTTAAGTAACCAAGAGAGTACATATATCTTCAGATGAAGCACCTAAATAAAGGGCAAAAAATGCAAAAAATTACGTTTCATCTCCTAATTAATGTATAATCAAGTTGCTTTATGTAACTGAATTGTATAATACTACATGGTTATTCTTCACCTCGGTTCAAAATGTGTATGTACTTTATAGACATAATGGTGTCATTATCGTCAACAATGAACTAAACTTTATTTACAGAAAATTCATATTTTCTGAAGGTCTAGCAAGACCATCTAATACCAAGCCAATTACTGTATAAAAGTTTATGGAATGCAAGCAATGCATTATGATCAGTTCACTTTTACATTTTAAAACTTAAAATTCTTTAACTTTTCAGACCAACAAATATGCATCAACATGGTGAAAATCAGTATCACTGATGTGTGATCTAAATGATTTAGAAAACTGACAAGTTGAAGGATGAGACACTTGAGCAACATCGGGGAATCTTTGAGGAAACGTTTCCTCAGTAAAGATACCTAAACATTGCAAAAGTTTCTCATTCATCACTGACGTGTAGAAAAACAATGTAGGTAAAATTCCTATTACAGTGGACCCTCGGTTTTCGTCAATAATTCTTTTCAGAATGCTGTTTGAGTGCCGTTACCAAACGAATTTGTTCCCATAAGGACGAATGTAAATTAGATTAGTCGTTTCAGACCCCCAAAAATGCACTTACAAAAATACACTTACACAATTGTTCGAGTTGGGAGCTGTACGAAAACCGAGGGTCCACTGTACTTGTGATGAGGTAAGAGTGCAGCATTGTGGTAAATTTGTACATTGTGCCAAGATTTCCAGATGTCTTGTGATTGGTACAGAGTAATCAGTAAATGAAATGAAATACTGTTGTATTAAAATAGCTAAAGCAGTGTTTCTCAGGCAATTTGCCTCACATTCATTTAGTCATTTAACGTTTACCCAACTAACGATATCTGAGAAACACTGATGTAGGATGCATTAAATAACCCAGTGCATATCTAAAAAGTATGAACCTGAGGATAAGTAATGTGAAGCAATGAATTACAAATTTTGATGAATGTTATGTGGGCTAATCTCAGTAAATATTTCCATTCACACTATAGTCAATAATTATTATAAATATTCAAGCTGAAGTCTGCAACATTTTTGAATAGCAAAGGTGAAATTGCTTCCACAGCAGTATATTATTATAATATTGTATTCATGGGGAAGCGCTAGACCTATAAAGGTCATACAGCACCTTGGAAATTAGTGGTAATCTTGACTGATGCAATTCCTTGAACCAAAAGCCCTTCACCAGCCTCAAGGTATCCCCTTAACTAGAATCAGTATGAAAAAATCAAATAGGAAACATACAGTGGAACCTTGGTTTTTGCATGCCCTAGTTTGTATGTAAAACTATAGTTATTCTCTATAAAATACATTTTTTGTTAATATTTCCCATAAGAAATAATGTAAATCCAATTAATCCGTTCCAGACACCCAAAAATGTTAACAAAAATACATTTTATAAAGAATAACTCTAGTTTTACATACACACTAGGGAATTCAAAAACCGAGGTTCCACTGTATTCCTTAATTAAAATAAGCAACACATGCAACAGTATAAAACATGTCTTAAATTTTATAAATGATATTTCAGACAAATGATGAATATGCAAGTGCCGACACAATCAACATACAGCGTATAGAGACCACAGGTTAGTGATGAGGTGAGGAACTTTCTCTTTGAGCCCAAGTTAGTTTCATATGAACAACACTAATCTATGCCATCAGCATACAAGCACACAAAACAATGAAAAATTACATAAAGTAAGCACTCTTATGAAGCTTGGGTATAGTGTAATTTTTCATAAACATGATTAAAGAAAAGTTCATCAAAAATTAAACAGCACTTGCTTTGAGGGCTTTTCCATGCACTATTTAATTTTGGATCTACTTTTCCATTTGCATTTACCAAAAAAAAATCACACTGTATTGAGGAGCTTTATAAGAAAGCTTACAATAAACACATTTTAATGTAATACAGTAGAGAATACTGAAGTACTGTAAATCTAATACTTCATCTATAGAGCAAATTCAAGTTGGGCAATCCATCTATGCAACATTCACACAGAATGGACTTTGAGAGCATGAATGCATATACAGTATGCCATCTACAAATGTGATGATGAATTGAAACAAGTACATGACTAGACAAACCTCACATAAGAATGTTTTCTTCAGAAATATATTCAATGGATTTTCCCGACTCAAAACATTGTTTTAACTTAGTTTTAACATTAAGGCAATTTGAGCAATATTTAAAGAAATACAGGCCTTCTCTTATGGGCTGGGATCACAATGTTCTGCTCAGGCTTACAAAGTGAATTACCGTGTTATTATATCTGGAGGAGGGAAGCACAAAAACCAAAGGGGTAGTCCAGCACCTTTGTAATAGGAGGCAATTAGGTTTGAACCAATGAAGGAGAGAATAAGTCATGTTAAAGCTGTACTGTGAACCCACCCCATAAAAGAACAATGCAAATACAGTGGATCCCCGAGTTTCGGCCATAATTCATTCCAGAATGCTGTTAAAGTGCCATTACCGAACGAATTTGTTCCCATAAGGAATAATGTAAAGTAGGTTAGTCCGTTTCAGACCCCCAAAAATACACTTACAAAAGCACTTACAATATTACACTTACATAATTGTTTGAGTTTTGAGGTGGTCAAAACTCGGGGGTCCACTGTATTTTTTAAATATTACTCAAAATTAAAATCTGTCATGAAATCTTATAAGAATATGATCAATAAATTTACTGAATCCAATAAGCTTTGCTTTATAATTTTTTTATGAATGCCATTAATAAAAAAAGCAGGAAAACTATTTTTCACTAGCAATAAACATTTAGTCGTGTTTATTAAGTAATTTTCTTCTTACACTTCGCCCCACTGCACTCCTTATCATTCAACTTTTCAGAATTAATTTTGCATGCAAAGAAACAATCTAAATTTTATATTTGGTCCAGAACAAAGGTAACAAATCACTAGTAACTAATCCACTGAGATGGGTTGACATCCATTTCAAAACCAACAATAATGAACAAGTGTACAGTAGAGACTGATGCAGCTAAAGAGCTGCAAGTCGCTGTTGCTCCAGCAAGTGTTACAATGTAATAAGTTACATAAACCAAATCAAGCATTCATTGAACACATTAGTTACCTAACATCTCACCTTTTGGCAAATTTTTGTAAAGTGAGATTGTGAGGTGGGGACTGCCTTTATTGCACCTCACTGCAAAAAGGGGTGCTGTAGCATGTATACATTTCAATCACTAGAAACTTCACGAATATACACTATCATTATGCTATAATTAACCCTTAAACTGTCCACACGTAGATCTACGTTGACGTGCGTAGTGCTCCGAATGTAGATCTACGTTTTTTTTTAAATGCTTTCAACCTTGCCACGATAAGCCTGAGTTGCCTAGACATTAGAGAATGGGTCTATGCACTCAGTGTGCGCAGTATTACAAAATTCTGGGATGCCAACAAAAAATGCACTCTTTATTTTAAACAAAAAGAACAATTTATTTTTTTCTCAAAATATTCATAGCGCTACGCACGTCAACGTAGATCTACTTGTGGACAGTTTAAGGGTTAATTAAATACTTTTCCAGCCATATAGATCAGAAACAACGGAGAGAGAGAACTGCACAATTACCGAGACACCAATTCTATTGTTCACATATTCCTCCACACAATACAAAGCCTTTGCAACAGATATTGCCCATTAAAAACCAAACAGGTGACAACAAAGAGATTAAATAACCTAGGCATCCTCAGGTCCATTAACAAGAAACATAGCTATGAGAAGCAGTACAGGTTAGGATCAATACCCAAAGTACTAGTCAAGAGATATTCTATTACATTTGCAAAGTTCATAAAGAAATAAGAACAGATATACAGTGGACCCTCGCTATTCGAACACTCCAAAACTCACCCTTTTATGTAAGTTTATTATTTTAAGTGCTTTTATAAGTGTATTTTTGGGGGTCTGAAATGGACTAACCCAATTTACATCATTCCTTATGGGAATAAATTCGTTTGGTTACAATACTTGAACAGAATTCTGGAATGAGGGCAAGATTTGGAGTGTTCGAATAGCGAGGGTCCACTGTATATCAATAGATCAAACTTTCGTGATGGAAATAGAAAAAAGACCTAGAAAACACTTTCTCAGATACTGGGCACTTAGTAAGCTTACCAAATCCAAAGAAATAGTCCTAAATAAATCTAATGAATACCCCCTCCATGCCTTTTAGACAGCAAATATATTTAATGACTTCTTTTCGACTACTGGAACAAACTTAGGCAGCAAAATCCCTAACTCCTTTGCCCAAGTTAGAGATTACACCAATGATAACCACCCAGGCTTGCTCTACCTATCTCCAACTACTTAAAAAATTTCCCCAACATACTCACACTGGTAAGAGTTACACCCTTGTACAAAAGTACAGACCCAACTAAGTTAATTATTACAGACCACTTTCAAACTTGCCACTGTCTAAAATTTTTGAAAAACTACAGTAATATACAAATATAAAAAATACAGTATTTAATGTATAAACAAATATATGACTTCATAACCAAAGACAATATCCTTAACCCATGACAGTGATGAAGTACTACTAATGATGCCATAATAAAAATGTTTGGCTCAATCCATTCCTCTCTTGAAAATAATAATTATCCATTGGGCCGCTTTATCAACCTTTAAAACAGAATTCGATGCAAAAACCACAACATTCTGCTGCACAAATTAGAACATTATGGAATAAAACATGCTCTATCATACCTGAAATCTTACCTGAGGGACAGATATCAACATGTGACCATTAATGGCTGTTTTTCAGCAACCCAAATGATCAAAATAGGGGTTCCAGAAGGTAAGTGTCCTGGGCCCTCTGCTATTCCTTATCTACATCAATGACCTTCCTAATGCTTCACAGGGACTTAAACCCAATCTCTTCGCAGAAGATACAACTTTTATCACTTCAAATGCCGATCTGGCTGCACTTGACAACACCTAACTCACTCTAAATATTAACAGGACCAAAGAAAGCTAAAAATGTTCATATGAACATAAAAATTAACAACATACCAATCGATAGACAGGATGAGGGTAAATTCTTGGGAATACAAGTGGATAGTAACCAAAATTCAACACATTCAGAATGTTGCTAAAAAAAAAAAAAATACAAAACTGGACATTCTCTCAAAAATACAATGTTATGTCCCCCAAGCATCCCCACTCACTTTGTACTACTCTATAATGTACCCATACCTCACCTATGGTATCTGCATGGGAAGCAACAACAGCTAATCATCTTAAAACCAGTTGTCAGTCAGCAAAAATCAGCTCTCAAAATAATCATTTATTCAGGTTCCAGGCAACACACACTCCTTTATTCAAAAGTTCAAATTTGTTTCACATACAAAGCATTCACACTTTCTGTGCACACTGTCTACAAGACTCTCAACTCAAACATTAACCCAGAGTTTAAACTGTACCTGAAGAGCTATGCTACAAGGAATTAGTATCTTTTCGACATTCCATGTGCATTTCTCAAACTTTTAAAAAACTCCATGCAGGAAAAAAAAAAAAAATATTGGAGCTCACTGCCTGAAAATGCCAGAAGTCCCCCATCTACCTATGCCTTTAATATGCTAAAAAGCACCTGTTAAATCTCACATAAATGTTCTATTCATTAACTGTCAGTAAATTCTCCTGTTTTGATTACAGCACCTCAATTCAATCACTCCAGAAAATGGAGATCAATGAGCTTATTGTAAATACAGTGGTACCTCTGTTAACGATGGTCCACAAACTCGCCCTTTTATGTAAGTTTATTTTTTTAAATGCTTTTGTAAGTGTATTTTTGGGGGTCTAAAAGGACTAGTCTATTTTACATTATTCCTTATGGGGATAAATTCGTTTGGTAATGGCACTTGAACAGCATTCTCGAACGAAAAAATATCGTTAACCGAGGTACCACTGTATGTAATTTATTTGTACTTGACCACCATGTCATTCACAACCTGTCTCATTCATTGTACTTGTAATGGTAGTGATTTACATAAGCTGTACTGATACTCAATGTCTTGCATATTACACTAAGTGAGGGGTCCCCAAACTCTTCAGCTCATCGACACCTTCATGATGTTTCAGATTGTTCATTGACCCCTAAAAAATTTTTATATGAAAATAATTTAATAAATAGTACTTTAACTAAAAGTACTACAAATAATAATGAGAGATGATAATAATGACTTCATAAAAAATAGATAACATTTAAATTATGAAAATATAAGATTTAACATACAGTGGACCCCCGACTAACGAGCAAAATTCATTCCAGAAGCCTACTCAAGTGCCATTACCAAACGAATTTACTCCCTTAAGAAATAATGTCAAATAGATTAGTCCATTTCAGACCCCCAAAAATACACTTACAAAAGCACTTACAATATTATACTTACATAATTGTATGATTTCCGGGGTGCTCGTTAGTCGGGGGTCCACTGTACCCTCTTTTTACTGAAACTGTTGATATCATTAATGGGAAGGCAGCATCTGATGAGCATCAACAAGGGCACTGATATTTGTTAGGAAATTGGCGAGTTTTAGTTGTAAGTCAGCACGCTCTTCCAGGTTCAGTCTGTCTCTCTGCTTAGTTAAAACTGCATATGCATGACTAAAACCAGATTCAACCATGTTTGAACTTGGGAAAACAAGTAAAAATGTACTGGCTCTCCAACAGTTTGAGGTGAAGGAGTACACTCAGTACGGGATGTGAACAGGAATACAACACATACGTAAATCTCCTTCCTGGGACAGGAGAGATGAGAGACAAGTGGGAGGGTGGAAGGTCACAGATACACAACGCAAAATATGTCCCCAAAATATGACCTCCTTTTGACCCCCAGCCAAAATGGTTAATATCGACCCTTAGGGGTCGATATTAACCACTTTGGGGAACCCTGCGCTAGGTCTAGATTAAAGTGGTTTACTCAAAATGCACTGAATAATCAATGGCTTTCTTCTGTGGCTATGTCTATCTCAAATTGTATAACAAATTATATATACATCTACTGTAACCCCTGTATAACTCTTAAATAAAAATATTTAATATTTAAACTTTTAATCTTAATGGGAGTGAAAATCAACCAAACAGGAACCAAGACAATGGTAAGGCTATATCCAGCTACTTGCCCAGTCACATTCATTCTAACATGTGTAACTGATATACAAATCACACATTACCATATGCAGAGTATACATATTTATGTTATGTACTATACTCTACATATGTATGAATGTGTACACTTAAAATGACTTTTTTTATGAAGTTTATTAAAACATATGAACTAGTACAGCAGGACATCTTTTATACAAAAATCCTGTTGACCAAAACTCCCATTTGAGAGAAGAGTTCACAGGCTTCTATTCATGACTGTTTTACCCCCCACCAAAAAAAGCCCATTGATTGAAGCCACACTCAACACCCAATGCTGCACTGCAGTAGTCCCATGTCCCTTGCTTGGCCTAGCTCCGTTTGAAATCCACAAGTATGCAAGACAAACTGCTATAAGGAAAACAGCACAAAAGTTCTTAAGACACTATTTATTTCCCTATGAGATAAGTATTAGCTTCTTATTTGAATGTTTACCATATATAAAATTTTAAAATGATTACTATACTACACTCTTTTTCTTTTCTTCTAACAAAACAATGTAAATTCTGTATACAGTATTGGTACTACAGTACAGTGATACCCTGAGTTTCGGACATAATTCGTTCCAGAAGGCCGTTCGAGTGCCGTTACCAAACGAATTTGTTCCCATAAGAAATAATGTAAATTAGATTAGTCCGTTTCAGACCCCCAAAAATACACTTACAAAAGCACTTACAATAATACACTTACATAATTGTTCAAGTTGGGAGCTGTACGAAACTCGGGGTACCACTGTTTTTAAAACATTGTGTATATATTTACAATGAAATAAATATCAACTCCCAAACCTCATGCAAGAAATATAAACTATAATTCCTGTACAGTAAGCCTATAAACTACTTAAGTATACTGTACAGAATGGATTTTAATGTACATAATATTACCCTCCAAAATACCCTCAGGAAGAACCTCATGCTGTCAATTTACTACGTAAAATTTCACAGTGACTTGATACAATAGATAATTTTCCAAGTGGTGATATTTTTACACCTCAGTGAATTTGTTGAAATGCAGTGCAGTGCTATTTCTCATTTTGGTCTTCAGTAACCAGATAGTGGATCCTCGTTATTCGAACACTCCAAAACTCACCCTCATTCCAGAATGCTGTTACCAAATGAATTTATTTCCATAAGGAATGATGTAATTAGATTAGTCCATTTCAGACCCCCAAAAATACACTTATAAAAGCACTTACAATAATAAACTTACATAAAAGGGTGAGTTTTGGAGTGTTCGAATAGTGAGGGTCCACTGTATAATTATGCAAGGATAATGCAAGGTTATTTTCTTTTCAAACTCAAACTTCTTTTGCATTTTTTGTTTAATTTAATCCAGAAATATTGTTAAAACACCTTGTTCCTCCTTAATTATATTTTATTTTAATGCACAATCATACACACAGCTTAATAAAAAACACTTATCTGAACAAGAGGTTTGTTTTCCTGCTGAACGACACCACAAGCTCAACAAGAACTCGCTTGCTAAATTTGAAATCTCAGATATTCAATGTGCACAAATTTATTACTTTATACATATAGTAGTTTTATTGTATATTTTATTATAAAATACTGAGTGATTTTACAAAAACTACGAGGAAAACATTTTTAATAAAATTCTTGACGAAATTAAAAACTCAAATTTGAAGATATTATATGTATAACACTATATAGTTGCTCTTGAGAATTTTTCCAGAATTATGATTATACATCACAGTACTGCATTAAAAAAAGTACATCAAACAAGGGTGTCATACAGCACCATTTGGTGAAGGGGAGCTGATAGAAGTGTCAAATGTGCTAGTGTGCTTAAGAGGAATATCAAAGTTGGCATAATAAGCAAATTTCAGTTAATAAATCATGAACTTTGTTTACATTAGGGGGTGGCGGGCTTTCCAAGAGGATTGAAAGCAGAGGGCATTGAAAAATATTTAAAAATAAATTCTACTTGCTATTTGATACATGGGACAATCAATACCAAGGTATTTAACTATCACAAGCAGACAATTCTGACACACACCAGAGTCCCCTCCATGAGATGACCACAATGAGACTTATGTTTTTAATACATAAGTCATGCAGGTACTTTGTCCCACAACCAACAAGAATAAAAAGAGGTAGATCAGAAATATAACTGCTGTGGAAAAAGACACTTATGTATAGATCAAGACAGTTACTAAAGGAAACGTTTCACCACAAATGTCTTCTTCAGTCCTATGGACTGTGTTTACATTAAGGGGTGTCTTTAGTCCTAAGGACTGTATTTACATTAAGGGGTGTCTTCTTTAGTCCTAAGGACTGTGTTTGCATTAAGGGGTGTCTTCTTCAGTCCTAAGGACTGTGTTTGCATTAAGGGGTGTTTTGTCGGTATCACCATACCATTTTTCAACATAAATGCCGTTTGATTAAAAAGAAGGCTGTTGGTCATTAGCTTGGACCAGTATTTAAAAGCCCTGTCATGCAGAGCATTTCAGGTAGACTAAAACCAGAATGTAAAACTACTTGACATTGTGTAGCTGAAGCAAGATTATCTGAATGCAATGTCTTATATAATTAAATTCTCCGAAGATAAAATTATTAAACGTAATGATTATTTTAAGTAACAAAACACGGTATGTATATTAAAAGAGCAATGTTCATCTAAAGATAGTAATACAAAACAGTATTGATAATTTCAGTTATAATTATTACTGGGGTAGAAATATAGTGATGATAATAAGTGTACGAGTACGAATGTTGATTAGAATCTGGATAAGCAAGTTTCATTAGATATATTGTACATTTATATTCAATTTATGCAAATTTACATCAAATTCAGATGTTTTCTTAACAGTATTTTTGATCAGTTGACAGAATATTCTGGTAAAATGTTCTATGTTTGGTTCTTTTATTTACATGGAATTTCTCCTTAGTTGAGTCAAACATGTGGGATATTAGAAAGAGATGCTTTTTGAATTATGTTTATGCACTGCACTGTGGTTCTCCATGAGGCAGTTAGGACTGGATTAATATTGATTTTGAGTGTCCTGTATATAAAGTATACACAGTAGTAAGGGTGAATGTTTGCCATGTAGAGTTAATTTAAATTTTAAATAGCGAGATGGTGAGCACTGTCTGAAACCTCATCGAGTGATCAGTCTAATAGCAGATTTTTGAGCTAAGATGGGGTTTAAGTGATTTGCTATTGTAGATTTCCATGCAGTAATATTACAAGTCAGGTAAGGATAGATTAGAGAATAGTACAGAATGAGTAATGAAGTCCAAGGTACATATTAATGTATTTTGAAAGAATACCTACTGTTTTAGAAATTTTCTTTGATACTGTATGTGCCTGATGCAAGTGTTGAGGTTAAGGTTGATGCAAGTGTTGTATACTTAAGAATTACCCTCATCTTCCCTTTCAGTATGTGTATTGTTCACCTCTATGTTTAATTTAATACTTTCAGCTTTATTCCAAAACACTATTTAGGTCTCATGAATATTGAGTAAGAGTTTGTTAGTTCTCATCCATTGTTGTCATCCAAGCAGATATCTTTATAGTTTGTCACTAACAGTGTTGTTGAGGACATGTTGATTTGGATTTTGAGATGAAAAAGAGTTGTGTCAACTGGATGTTGCCCAATGGCACTTCTGTGATGATAGGTTGAGTTAATGAAATATTGTTATTAATGGTCATATTGTTGACTGTTAAGGGATGACATATGTATGTGAAAGAATAGCCTGTAAATCCATAATGTTTTAATTTAAGCAGCAAGATATAGCGGTCAACTGTATTTAAAGGTTTTTCTTAGATCAATAAACAGGTCCAGTGGATATTCATTATTTTCTAGACATGGACTGAATCAAGCATTTTTTTTTGTCACATCATTCCTACTTTTTCCTGGCCTGAAACCAAACTAGTAAGGGTTAGGTTATGAATACATACATTTGTTTAGCCACACTTTGGTCCTGGAGGTGGGAAGTATAGTGCCTGCTCTCTAAAGGAGGGGTGGGGATACTTGCTCTTAGGAGGGTTATCTGAACTGTTGTATCTGCATACCTCTGGCAAGACAGTGATAGTGTGAATTATGGTAAAATGATGGCCATCTCCCACCTACCTAGGTGGGAGACAGCCAGTGTTAAAAAAAAAAAAAAAAGATATTGGAGTGTGGTTGATTTATTAATTTTCATTTATGTGGAAAGGCATAACTTTTGCCAGCTTTAAGTATGTTTGGCAAAGTTGTGGATTTATAAATTTGTTGAGCAATGCTGCTATGGTAGGTGACAGCACATCAACAGATTTCTTATATATAATTGGTACCACAGTATATTGGCTTTGCTTCCTGCATTCTTTTTTCAGCTAATTTATTATTGAAGTTACCTTTGTAGAATTAGGCAGGTAATTATCAGTGAGGTAATCTCTTGTGCATGGGAGTCTGGGATTTTGCTGGCTAAGTTTGATAAGACTGTCAAAAAGTTAATTAGTTTATTTACTTCTTCAGTAATTGAAGCAGCAGGTTAATTTGAGTTAGTCAGTATAATTTCTTTGATCTTAGCAAATTTACTTGAAGCAGTATATGAATATTATCCAGGTCTTTATGTATCTCCATTTGTTTTATTAAACCTGTTAGCATAACAGCTTTTTGGAATACTTTATTAGCTTGGTGATCATTGACGTACATCTTGTTTTTGTTACTTCTTTGGATAAAGAACAAGTCACAATACCGTGACTGGAACAACACACGAATCACCCGCACACAGGTGACAGCAGCTGACCACGACACTTCGGTCCAACTTGGACCATTTACAAAGTTACACTGTGACTTTATAAATGGTTACACTGTCTTTGTCCATTTACAAAGACAGTGCAACTTTTTAATAGTCCAAGTTGGACAGAAACATCGTCATAAGCTCCTCTCTCTTATGTGCGGGTTATATGTGTATAGTTCTTTGGATATTTAATCTAATCTGTATTTTTTTCATAGCTATGCTTTTTTTTTTCAATGGATTTGAAGATGCCACTGGTTAGCCATGGACCCTTTAGTCTCTTTGTTGTGATCTGTACACAGTTTGATACAATAGAATAGTTAAGAGAAGGATAAATCCACTACAAGAGATTGGAAGGGTTCGAACGATATCCATATGGCATATACGACAGTGTTACCTCACAATAAGTGATGGTTAGTGGTCATTAATTTGATGTGCGTTAGAGTACCATTATTTAGGAAGCAAATTAGAGGAACCAGATAGCTGACTTGAATTTCAGAGGTGGGAAATACATTGCATGCATTTTGGCAAAGTTGGGTAGGGATGTTATATTCTGGTGGGCCATACCAGACCATGATCTCTCTTTCCTTCAAGAAGAGTAACTCAGGAAACAGTGATAGTGAAATGTGTTTTCTTCTTTGGATCACCCTGCATTAGTGAAAAATGGTCAGTGTTAAAAACAAAAAACTATGAATAGTATATATCTTTCTTTTTTGGGTCACCCTGCCTTGGTGGGAGACAGCCGACGTGTTAAAAAAAATCAAATGGAATGTAAAGAAGTCTTAATGTTGAATGAAGTTTTTATATGATTGACCATACTAGAGTAGGAAAATTATACATAAATTCTTTGTCTTTAATAATCTAAACACTTGCCACTAATGCTATAGAAAAAGCAAAGGCTACATACCTGCAGAGTACATATCCATGCTGATGACCTTTATTTGCTGATTTCTAAAACAAAATGAATTAAATGTGAATATATTTACTTTATTAGATGAATTAAAAAATCCTCTGATTTTCAGTTTGTTTACACAATTTTGTCAACCCACACTGTAGGTTTCATACTCAAAATTACACAATACTGAACACTGTTGGACAGAAATGAAGGGGCTATATTTTTTTATACAGTAGACCCTCATATTACATTGATTTATTTGGCACGTTTTGGTTATTACACTATTGAAAAATTGCAGCATAATTTTAAACAACACTTTGTAAAATGAACTTAACACAATTCGGTTTGCAGGAGGGGAAAAAATTTGGAGCATCGCCTGCGGGATATTTCCCTAGCTCAGGTCACCGCCTGGCTGTGGGTGAGACCACTGTCTCTGTGGGGCTGCACTGAGCTTCAAGGCAGCAAAGAATTGCTTCACCTTGCTCCATTGCGGAAATGCGTCAGGTGATTTCAAGTGCAAGCCCATGGTTATTTACCGCTCTAAGAATCCTCGTGCTTTGAAAGGTGTAGATAAAAACACCTTACCAGTAATTTGGAGGTCAAACCAGTCAGCATGAATGACAGAGGACATATTTATTGACTGATTTAAGCATCACTTTATTTCTGAAGTCACTTTTTACCTGCACAGCAAGAACCTTGCATTCAAGGTTCTCTTCATTCTTGATAATTCCCGTACTCATCCAGAAGCTTTGCTGGATGTGACCTCACATGTAAAAGTTGTATTTTTACCTCCATATACAACATCTTTAATACAACCACTGGAGTCAAGTCATTCAAGTGTAACTACACAAGAAAAGTGATGAAAAAACTAGTTGCATCAATGGACTCTTGACTCCAACCTGGTAGTACCAAGCTTCTGGAATAATGTATAATGTACTGCAGGGTAAAAGCAGCCAGAGATCCATTACAGAATTTATGCACACTCCAATACAACCATCAACTTTAGTACCAGAACCTAAACCATCCACTTCTACCAACAACCATCCACCTCAGCCCAGTAGGGCCATACCATGCATCTCCACTCTCTTCACAATCACTAACATACATCAGCAACCACAATTTAAGGTAAATATTATTATTTCTGTTGCATTTGTAGACTTAAGCAACAAAAATAACATCATCATTTTTATTTTTGTAAGCTCTGGATGTCTAAAAAAAAAATAGTAGTTTGGCTTTTGGGGGGTCCCAGCAACATAATCCTATTTTTCCCACAAGTTCTTCAGTTTATATAAACACGGATTTATCTAACACAGCATTTTCAGGAACATAACTACCATGTAATATGAGGGTCTACTGTAATTGTAAAACTTTTGAAAATGCTGAATCCTCAAATTCATTGAGAGAACTGTTAAACCATAAAAGCTTCTTTGTTGCTGTTGGATGCATACTGTATTTATCTGCTAACAATTTTTTTGTGTCACCCTCTACCCTGGTGAGAAAGTGTTAAAAACTTATCATTCTCACTGTACAATGTCTTCCTATTATTTTTTTTCAACATTTTGGCCGTCTCCCATCGAGGCAGGGTGATCCAAAATAAGAAACACTTTCACCCTCATTCACACATAATCACCGTCTTTGCAGAGGTGCCCATATACGACAGTTTAGATGTCACTCCAAACAGCCAATATCCTAAACCCCTCCTGTAAAGTGCAGCATTGTACTTCCCACCTCCAGGACTCAAGTCTGGCTAACCAGTTTCTCTGAATCCCTTCACAAAATATTACCCTGCTCACACTCCAACAGCTCGTCAGTTATTAATATAATTATTACATATTTTACTGTATTATTAAAGTGCTGATAAATATTATGACCATCTCCACTGCCACTTATGTTTATTATGCAAATATAAATCAAATATATATTTAAGCAATTTATATACAAATATTTATTAATAAAGTTTTATAAATATCATTATTATTTAGGTATACGATCTAGATCTGCTCATACAACATTATTGCTTTATGTTTTTCCCTTCTGTCTGACACCTCTAAGTTATGATGTGCTGCCAAAGCACTATATTCACAAAACATTTCTATATATTGTGTGTAATACTCTGCATCTAAAATTTAAATCAATGCCAAAATACTGAATATACTGGTTTGCCTACCAAAAATATATTGAAAGCTCCACTTGTTAAAAAATAGGCACCTTTACAGTAGATGTTAACTAGTGGAAAATGGTAGCAAGGATGCCGAGAGGTAGCAATGTGGGAGGAGATAAGCAAGACAGTGAGTGTGAACTATGAGGAAACATGGCAGATGATCATGCACAGTAGTGGCACGGTATTCATATCAAACAAAAATGTAGTCAATTACCCTTATGAGAGCCTTGTGATGAAGTTCTGAAATATTGTAAGCAGCAGTGTCCATAGCACTCAGCTATTTCAATTATTGGATTTCAGTATGTCAAATTTAAATTCAGATGTGTATTTAAACTCTCCATGGGAAAGTGGAAAATAATTCTTTTTCTGTAAGCCATGTGTGTCATAAGAGGCGATTAAAATGCTGGGAGCAAGGGGTTAGTAACCCCTTCTCCTATATAAATTACTAAATTTAAAAACAACTTTCGTTTTTCTTGCAGGATATGGCCAGTTAAAAAAAAAGTATTTAAATTTTTTTTTCAGAAAACAATGTTCATCAAAAAAGAAAATTTTGTCCTGATAGGGGTACAGTAGTTTGCAGTGACATTATTAATCTTCATGAAGGTTAGACCTATTCATGCAGTGTATTAAGTAAAGTTTTCATTACTAAGTGACATCTGAGCCGAGACCCTGCCAGAGCTGATTATTTCACTGTGGAAGACTAACATATACATAGAATTTTTTTACAAGCTCACTTACCATGAAATGTTGCGTATTCTAACATGGCTTGATATTTTTGGATTAGTGTATGGTATTTGTGACTATCTGCTGGTCTAGAAGATTAAAAGGATTGGGTGATGATCTACGAAGATCTATTAAATAAATATAGTATTAAAAATAACAAATATTCCCTATATATGATACTGACCAAAGACTTGCTATGGAATGTATTCCATTTTGGACTACATGAGCCCAATCAATTTTAACCCTTATTATCTTAGGTTTAGTTATCACCACTTTTGTAGCAACACTATTTCATGAAGTATTTAACAAGGCATCATTATTATTATTATTATTATCAGTTAAGATCTTCAAAGGAATGCAATAATTTTGAAACAGCACTAGACAGGGTACTAACTGAAGGTAATTTAAAAAACTGACCACACCTAACCTACTACTGTAACTGCGAATGTAACTTTTTGGGAAATGTCGTCTTTCATAGCACACGTTGAATTTCTGAACTACACCAGATCAAAACATACTGTATGCCACCACCCTCATCAGTTAATTGTTTGTTTGTTTCATAAACTTTTAATTGGTATTCCCAACCATAAAAGGTATCAGATAGCTGAAGTGTTACTGGAACACCAATAACAAACACTTCCCTTCATCTAATGCTTGCCATTGGTGCTCATTCAAGTGCATAAGAAAAAAACATTTAAACATACCATAAAGTGTGAGCAACTGAGAAGTTAAGAAAAACTTTTAACAATAAATAACAAAAAACTTTCTCACAGAACAAGACTATATTAATGTTTATATATAAGACCAACAACAGATATTTCTAGTTGATGCTACCAAAATAATATAATAGTTTTCCCCATTTTCTCTGCTAAATAATCTTTCACATTTAGTCAATGATTAAAAAAAAATTTCTTCAAGATTTCATAAGTATAAGCAGCTCATTTTGGAGACAATTTAAGAAAGTTTACATATCCTTAATGAGACCTACTTTCCACATTTTAAATGCATTGTGATTTCAAAATAATTAATGCCATGTTCACAGCAAACCATGATGTTATGCAATAAATACAAAATATTAATGATTCAAATTATCTTTAAATTCATTTGTTAACTCTTATTTCATGTCCAGTTATTGACTCAAACCATTTACCTCAAAGAATAAAAATGTGAGAGCCAAAAAATATAATAAGTTCCTCTCGCACACATTTTTCTTTAATTTAACAAATGTCAATTTTTTATAAATACCTTATATACTGCATGGAGAGGTAAGCTTTAACGATGTTTAGTAAATGACTACAAGTCAAATGGATAATTATGCATGTTATCTATGAACAACAATACTAACTGTCCATAAGCCGATATATATTGTACAGTACAAAATATAACATTAAAAATCTATTTAGACTAATTCCAAAGCTGAATCTCCTTCTTAATATACACGTTCTTGATAAGATGACACATTGTCTGGTTGCCGTGGCTGAATCACAGGTCTATTTGAAGCTCCTGGTCTTCTTGCTGGTGCTAAATACTCAAACATACTCTGCAAGAAAGAAAAAATTAACAGCTACAAAAATCTAGATGTGGTTTGATTGCATTAGGACTAGTGAGGAAGGTATACTACCCCAGTCTCCCATCCCAGTATAACTTCCATACAATTTTTATTACAAAAGATTGGTAGCAACTTTTATAAGACAAAGATATACCCTTGAATATTGGTAAATTTGAAAATAAGCAACTTTTTTTGCCAAAATATTGGCTAGATTTTTGTCCTTTGGCTTAAAAATCAGCGGTCGTATGAAACGCGTCCAAGCGGCCTCCCAGCCACCGCGGGCACACAAACACCATTCAGCGTCAGTCTGGCATTGTATCTCGGCGAGTAACGATCACCTCACGCGTTCATACGATACATTTCTTAATAATTCATTCATTTTAGTGCTTGCAACTGCTAAATAAGCCACCATGGGCCCAAAGAAAGCTCCTAGTGCCAGCTCTTTGCTAAAGAAGGCGAGAAACACGATAAAATTCAAGAAAGAACACACCAGACAGGGTACTTCCCCACACAAACTAGCCAGGGTACTTCCCCACACAAACCAGCCAGGGTACTTCCCCACACCAAGCTCAAACAAATGTCTTATTTTAGTTAAATGTTTTATTTTAGGTTAATATAGACATTTTCATTACTCCATCTATGATATATTCTTCAAAATTATATAAGAAACACGTTACATATCATATAGCATATAAACATTGATACAATGTTTATATGCTATCGAGTAGTGAGTCGGGTGGAGAGCAAACATTACGTTTTCTCTGATGCAGCATTAGACAAAACTAAATCTGGCGTCTGGTGCAGTAACCGCCCTTCATATGCGTTTGTTTACAATTTTCGGCATGAATTATTCATTACTTCTCCCTTTTGTTTATGATGGCATCTAAAAGGTAGTTGTTAGAAACGATTAAACTCAGTGAACATGGTAATAATATGGCTGTGTAGTGAAGCCCCGGGTGGAGGGCTACATACGTGTACCTACGTCTACAGGCTACATACACTGAATTCCTACAAATAAATACTACACACCTCTCTCCCTACATTAAGACTACGAATATTTTAAAGTAAGTAATGAATGTACTGTGGCAGTAAAAGACAAAGAAGGGAAGTAACCCCGGAAAAGGACTTGGTACCTGAAGTCTATGGAAGGGAATCCCCCTTCCAAACACTAGCAACTCTTCCATCCTCTACCCTCCTCCTGTCTTCCACACATCAACAACTCTTCAATAAAGGTAAGTGTCATATTAGTATTGTTTTATTCTTCATGTCTCATTGTTTTCTATGTAGATAAATGTACATTTCATGTAAAAAAATATTTTTTTAATACTTTTGGGTGTTTGAAATGGATTAATTTTATTTACATTATTTCTTATATGGAAAACGGTTTTGAAAATCATCTGTTTTGAATTTCGGCAGACTCTCTGGAATGGATTAAGGACGATTTTCAAGGGTCCACTGTATTGGATTTAAAGATTTCAGGTACGTCTTGCTGCTTCTGCTTACACTTAGGTCACACTACACATGCATGTATATACAAGCCTATATATACACACCCCTCTGGGTTCTCTTCTATTTTCTTACTAGTTCTTGTTCTTGTTTATTTCCTCTTATCTTGATGGGGAAGTGGAATAGAATTCTTCCTCCGTAAGCCATGCGTGTCGTAAGAGGTGACTAAAATGCCGGGAGAAAGGGGCTAGTAACCCCTTCTCCTGTATACATTACTAAAGTTAAAAAGAGAAACTTTTGTTTTTCTTTTTGGGTCACCCTGCCTTGGTGGGATATGGCTGGTTTGTTGAAAGAAGAAGAAGATATTGGATTTAAGAATAAATTAGAATGTGACCACCACAATTACCCCAATAATTATACTTAAAACTAAAAGAATACTGTCCTGTGTATTCTCCCTGGTTATTCAACTACAGTACATTGTTAATAGTGCTTTATATAACACAACCTTTGCACTTATACTAAGCACCACAATATTAAAATATGTAGCTAATTTTGTTGTATTTTTTAACACAGGCCATTTCCCACCAAGATAGAGTAACTCAGCAAAGGAAATACACTCACCATCATTCATTCAATAGCTGTCTTGCTAGAGGTGTGTGCAGACCTCAAAATTCAAATGACTTTCTAAATTGCAATATCCCCACCTCTCCTTCACTGTATAGGCACTGTACTTCCCATCTCCAGGACTCAAGTCTGGCTAATTAATTTTTCCGAATCCAAGATCGAGTCCTTGAGGCAGGAGGTATATTACCTGCACACTGAAGAGGAGGAGATGCTGCAGTTCAAATCAATTAAAGACTTCTCAAAAATCACCTACTCACCCTATACTAAATACTCATACTGTAACAAACTTCCAAACCCAATATTATTTTACTTAAGATGATCTCAATTTGATATGTTCATCCTCCTTAACACTTGTTGCAATTTCATATCATCATATTGTCATTTAAAATCTTATAGTATCATCATTTTCTAAATTTGAAATAAAATATACATCTAGAAGAAACTCTAAAAAAAATTTCTAGTATTGTTATTATACTAGTATAGCATCAACATACTGTAACTTGAAATAAATTATACAACTAGATTAAACTCAACCAATTTCTCTTGTATTGTCTTTTAATAGTATGTATAACCATATTATAATTTAAATAATACAGAACTAGAATAAACTCAATCAATTTCTTTAGCATTAAGTACTTAGTGAATAAGTCTCTAGAATAAACTGCCCCTAATGCCATGGCATGCCAGTGGCTCTCCTTGCATTACAGTTTTATAATTGTAACTACCAATAACATTGTACACTTGTAACATGCATAGAAATAAAAATTATTATTATTATTATTATTATTATTATTATACTTATGTTTCTAGAAAGAGCAATACAGACTCAGTGAGAAACAAAAGCACGTAGTCCTAAATAATTGGTTGAATATTAAAATCTCTGAAATACACACTTACAAAAAATTGGAAGCCAAGATAGTGCTTTATGCCAGAAATTATGGTTAACCTAATTCAAGTGTATACACTGTACTAAAGCTTTTTCTTTTTTATTACATGGGCCTTCTCCCACTGAGGCAAGGTGACTCTGAAAAAGAAAGTTCATTTATTACATTATCACATAAAATTACAAGAATATAATGAATGCACAATACCTGAGTGTGTTGTGACAGCATCTTGGATAAATCGCCTGGCATTGGGTCTGTCCAGAAGAAATCATGATCCAAGGCAGAGGAAGAATCTGTTCTCTTACTAGGATCTAAGGTGAGAAGTTTATCTAACAAATCTAATGCCTGTGAAAGATATGGATTTCCACTGTAGAAAATTAAAGCATTATTACATCAATTTAACTTTATCTCTTAACCTATAGAGTACAATCCCCATATCTGAGGATTCTGTTTCCAAGGTTTCAGTTACCTGCTGTTTAACATGGTTCGAAAATAACCCTTAATTTTGCTTAATTTTTGCCAAAAAGCACAAAAGTAGTGATGGTGGAAGTTCTTCAAAGCCTAAGAGAAGCTATGAAATGCTTCCCATCATTGAAAAAGTGATAATTTTTGACTTATTGTGCAAAATTTATCAATTAAACTTTATCATAGGTATGTAAACAAAAAATGACTTATATATAGGGTTCACTACTATCCATGGTTTTGGGTATCCACTGTAGGTCTTGGAACACATTCCCCATGGATATGAGTGGACTACTGTACCTATAATTTTTTTAAGCAATTTAGGTAATAACCAAAATTTCATGATCCATAATCTCTCAATATGCAATACAAATGAATCTTTTCTTAATGTAATAAAAACAAAAAAGATATGTCAATGAAAATTAATTAGTAATTAATGAGGTATTAGTTTAATCTTCTCTAAATTTATACATACAGTGTACTGTATGTATCAGATTACAGTATTATTTATCCTTTCACTGTCTCTCAAATAGATCCATGTCATTGATGCCAGCATCACTCAAGTAGATCTATGAATTGAGCTCAATGCAATGAAAACTTCCCTACCTTTATCTAAATATTGTTCATTTATATGCTTCAATGTAAACACTTGGTCTACACATCCCCTACCCATTCTAAAGCCTCCTTGTTCATCTGCAATCCTGCTCTCTGCTTTACCTCTAATTCTTTCAATAATAATCCTACCATACATTTTACCTGGTATACTCAGTAGGCTTATTTATTTCCCTATAATTTTTACACTCTCTTTTGTCCCCCTTCCCTTTATATAAAAGAACTATGCACACTCTCTGCCAGTCCTTAGGTACCTTACCCTCTTTCATACATTTACTGAACAAAAGTGCCAACCACTACAAAACTATATCCACACCTGCTTTTAACATTTCTGTCAAGATCCTATGACAGAAATGTTAAAAGGAGAGGATAATAATTCAAGAGAAGTATTGCCAAAATCTAATGAAATACACCAATAATTATTAGTCCACAGAATTATAGTTATAAGGAAAGAGTGGATGGCAGACAAAGTGAAACTGCACAATACTTGAGTGTACATACAAAATTTGAAATATTTTATTCAATGTATTGTTGTGAAGAACCTAAAAATTATGTAGAAAATGTAAGCTGTAAGTCTACATGCCTAGTTCCAATAGTTTCCACCAGGGGGCAGGCCTCTGGGTGGGTATGCCCAGACCTGCATCTCTCTCACTTCTTGTCCAGGCATCCAAGAGTCAACAGGCCTACTCCTCTCTCCCTCGCATGGGCACGGCCCTCCCGGGCCATGGGCACAAACACACTGCCTCTGTACCCTCACGTTATCGCAAATAAAGTAAGAAGCCTCCGAAGCCTTTATCATTGCTACCCTGCCTTGATCGACGACGCAATAATCGTAGAAAACAGAAATTTAGCTACTAAAGCAGTCATTTAAGACTAACACCCCAACACAATATCTCACTTTAACACCCAAAAATAATACTTTACTACGAGTTAATTTAATGATATTTTTAATTATTTAAAAATCCAAGAAAAAGTTGAAAAAATAAAACAATATTAATAAAAAAAAGTAAAATGAGGAAGTCATTAAGTAACACAAGACATTAATCCTTAAGTAACACTTACAAAACTACATCTTTAAAAGGAATAGAGTGGACCCCCGAGTTTCGGCCATAATTCATTCCAGAAGGCTGTTTAACCCTTAAACTGTCCAAACGTATATATACGTTCTTACCGTTACTGCCCCGAATACTTCGGGAAAAAAAAAAATTTTAAAAATGAAGAGCACATTTTTTTAAGTGTTATAGGATAAAAAAAAATCTAGGGTCAGTAGTTACCGAGATATGAGGTGGAGAAGTTGGCACTGGATGCTCACCTGACAGCAACAGGAGACCTGCGGCTTGCAGAATTGTTGCCAATATACCTTTTTTTCTCTTTTTTATTATTTTATATATTTTTTATGTTCTGATAATTACAATTTATAGTAGTTCTTGTGATTTCATAGCCAATCTGTGTTCTGACAGTAATATTAGGTAATGAAATTGTACTCAAATAATAATGATAGTGCATAATAATAATAATAATAATAATAATAATAATAATGATGATAGTGCATAATAATAATAATAATGATAGTGCATAATAATAATAATAATGATGATGATAGTGAATAATAATAAATAAATAAATAATAATAATAATAATTATAATAAATTTCCCTTGAAGCATTATGTAAGATTTATGTCACTGCCTTATCTCATCTGATCTCCACTAATGATGACTGGTGACATTTGATGAGGGGTGAGGGTAGTCTTATCTCTTCTTATCAGTCCAGTAATTACAGTGATGACATTTGATGAGCTTACACTGCTTCGCTTTATTTATTACTCAAACTTGTCTGTCTGTCTGTCTGTCTGTCTGTATCTGTGTGTGTGTGTGTGTGTGTGTGTGTGTGTGTACTCACCTATTTGTACTCACCTATTTGTGGTTGCAGGGGTCGAGTCATAGCTCCTGGCCCCGCCTCTTCACTGATTGCTACTAGGTCCTCTCTCTCCCTGCTCCATGAGCTTTATCAAACCTAGTCATAAAACTATGTATTTTTCCTGCCTCCACTATGTCGCTTTCTAAGCTATTCCACTTCCTGACAACTCTATGCCTGAAGAAATACTTCCTAACATCCCTTTGACTCATAGGAGTCTTCAACTTCCAATTGTGACCCCTTGTTTCTGTGTCCCCTCTCTGGAACATCTTGTCTCTTGTTGTGTGTGTGTTAGTTAGTTAGTTAGTTACCATTTTGTCCTAGGCACATGTCGATTAGACACTAGGCCTGTTGTATGTATGTGTGTGTGTGTAACGAAACACTTTGAAATGTTTCAGCCCTGCCGGGAATTGAACCCGGGCCCTCCGTGCATGAAGCAAGAGCGCTAGCCACCATGCCATCGGTGTGTGTGTGTGTCTGTGTGTGTGTGTCTGTCTGTCTGTGTGTGTGTCTGTGTGTGTGTCTGTGTGTGTGTCTGTGTGTGTGTGTGTCTGTGTGTGTGTCTGTGTGTGTGTGTGTGTGTGTGTGTGTGTGTGTGTGTGTGTGTGTGTGTGTGTGTGTGTGTGTGTCTGTGTGTGTGTGTGTCTGTGTGTGTGTGTGTGTGTCTGTGTGTGTGTGTCTGTGTGTGTGTGTCTGTGTGTGTGTGTCTGTGTGTGTGTGTCTGTGTGTGTGTGTCTGTGTGTGTGTGTGTGTGTGTCTGTGTGTGTGTGTCTGTGTGTGTGTGTCTGTGTGTGTGTGTCTGTGTGTGTGTGTCTGTGTGTGTGTGTCTGTGTGTGTGTGTCTGTGTGTGTGTGTCTGTGTGTGTGTGTCTGTGTGTGTGTGTCTGTGTGTGTGTCTGTGTGTGTGTGTCTGTTTGTGTGTGTGTGTCTGTTTGTGTGTGTGTGTCTCTGTCTGTCTGTGTCTGTCTGTCTGTCTTCATCTTTCTGTCTGCTTGTCTCAGAGTAGCTCATGAACCAAATGGTATTACGCAGATCACAAGCACAGTATAACACTTTGTCTGGATTTTTTGAGTTATCCTAGGTAATTTACATTAGGTATACTGTAATTGTATTTACATGTGTGTACCTGTGAGATAGAGACAGATAGAGACAAAGACAGATAGATACAGACAGACAGACAGATACAGAGACAGCCAATCAGGTACCCAGCTGGCAAGCCAGCTGCTGGCAAGCCAGCTGCTGGCAGCCAGGTGGCCAGCCAGCTGGCCTGCTGACATCACTTTCCACTTAAAAGGGGAGTGTTAATATGACATGACATCAGTGAATCCTTGGTGTTTGCTGCAGTGTTTCCTCTAGCTGGCACTCAATTTAAGTGGTGCTCCCACAAGGTACTATGTGGTTCCAGATTTTTTTAATATGGCACACACCGAGTGTTAGGACCCATTCTATGCTGACCAGGCATCTCAGGCCAATCGTGCCAAATTTGGAGGCATGAAAAATAAAACGCAAATACATGTTTGGGGCAGTAGCGGTAAGAACGTATATATACGTTTGGACCATTTAGGGTTAAGTGCCATTACCGAACGAATTTGTTCCCATAAGGAATAATGTAAAGTAGGTTAGTCCGTTTCAGACCCCAAAAAATACACTTACAAAAGCACTTACAATATTACACTTACATAATTTTTCGAGTTTTGAGGTGGTCGAAACGCGGGGGTCCACTGTACAGTGGAACCTCAGTTTTCGTATGCCCTGGTTTTAGCAGAATTCAGTTTTTGACGACTTTTCTTGTCAAAATTTTGTCCCAGTTTTCATAGATTTGACAATGATCCACCGAACCAAATGCATCCGCCTGCCTGAGCCCACACAAAGCATCCCACACGTTCTGACTCAGTCCGGCTTTGTTTCTTGTTGAGTGAGCATTACCTTGCACGTTCATTCAAAACATTTCATAATAATTGTTTTTTGTGCTTGTTTGCTGAGTGCGACTGCTAAATAAGCCATCATGTGGAAGAGTTGGTGGACGACCACAGGGAAGAGCTAACCACTTTAGAGTTGCAAGACCTTCAACTGGAACAGCACCAGACCGCAGCTGAGGAAACTGCTTCAGAGGAGGAGGAAGAGAGAGGGGAGAATGTGCCTTCTTCAGTGATCAGAACATGTGTGCAAAGTGGAATGAGTTGCAAAGTTTTGTGGAGAAATATCACCCTAATAAAGCTGTTGCAAGCCGTGTCTGCAACATGTTAAATTACAATGCCTTGTCTCATTTTAGGCAAATCGTAAACAGACACCAAAAACAGACCTCAATGGACAAATTTTTTGTGCGACAGGGGTCCAGTGACTCTCAAGCTGGTCCTAGTGCCAGTAAAAGACAAAGAAGGGAAGTAACCCCAGATAGGGCCTTGATACCTGAAGTCCTTTTGGAAGGGGATTGCCCTTCCAAACAATAACCTCTCCTCCTCCCTCTCCCTTCCTTGCCGTCTTCCATATGCCAAAAAGAGTTTTCAATAAAGGTAAAAGTGATGTTAAATGTTCATTTATCCATTTCATTAGTCATTTATATTTATTTCTCATTGTTTTCTGTATGTAAAACTATAGTTATTCTCTATAAAATGTATTTTTTGTTAATATTTTTGGGTGTCTGGAATGGATTAATTGGATTTACATTATTTCTTATGGGAAATATTGCTTCAGTTTTCGTACAATTCGGTTTTCGTCAGACTTTCTGGAATGAATTAATCACAAAAACCGAGGTTCCACTGTAATTGTATCTCCTGATAAATAAATTGCAGTGAAATACAGTGGACCCTCGGTTAACGAAAAAACTTCATTCCAGAAGCCTGCTCAAGTGCCATTACCGAACGAATTTACTTCCTTAAGAAATAATGTCACGTAGGTTAGTCTATTTCAGACCCCAAAAATACACTTCCACATGCACTTACAATATTATACTTACATAATTGTACGATTTCCAGGGTATTCGTTAACCGAGGGTCCACTGTATTTCAATTAATTCAAAACTATCATAGATTAATCAATCAAACCAAAGCCATTTACCTGACTATCTCTGACGTAATGCTTCAGTCTTTCACACACACGCCGTTGCTGCCCCTTCACTAAATCCATCTTGTTGAACAGGTCATAATTTTCTACTGATGGCCAAACATCTGGTGTAATGGAGCCACAAAGTTTAGTGATGAGAGCCAACTGATGCTGTTCTGTACTTCCCTGTTGCAAAAAAAAAAAAAATCATAATAAATTATCTTTTGTCCAGGGGACAAAAGAGAGTGCAAAAATTAAAGGGGAAGAAGTCTGTTGAGTATACCAGGTAAAGTGTTATTATTGAAAAAATTAAGAGTAAGACGGAGAGCAGGATAGCAGATGAACAAGGGGGCTTTAGGAAAGGTAGGGGATGTGTAGACCAAGTGTTTACAGTGAAACATATAGGTTAACAGTATTTAGATAAGGGTAAAGAGGTTTTTGTGGCATTTATGGATTTGGAAAAGGCGTATGATAGGGTGGATAGAGAGGCAATGTGGCAGATGTTGCAGGTGTATGGAATAGGAGGTAGGTTACTGAAAGCAGTGAAGAGCTTTTATGAGGATAGTGAGGCTCAGGTTAGTGTGTGTAGGAGAGAGGGAGATTATTTCCCAGTAAAAGTAGGCCTTAGACAAGGATGTGTGATGTCACCGTGGTTGTTCAATATACAGTGGTCCCTCGGTTTTCGCCGAAAATTCGTTCCAGAATGCTGCTCAAGTGCCATTACCAAACGAATTTACTTCCTTAAGAAATAATGTCACATAGGTTAGTCTATTTCAGACCCCCAAAAATACACTTGCAACAGCACTTACGAAAATACACTTACATAAATGTTCGAGTTTGGAGATGCACGAAAACCGAGGGACCACTGTATATTTATAGATGGGGTTGTAAGAGAAGTGAATGCGAGTTGTCACAGTTGCTTTTTGCTGATGACACTGTGTTTTTGGGAGATTCTGAAGAGAAGTTGCAGAGGTTGGTGGATGAATTTGGTAGGGTATGTAAAAGAAGAAGATTTAAAGTGAATATAGGAAATAGTAAGGTGATGAGGATAACAAAAAGGTTAGGTGACGAAAGATTGGATATCAGATTGGAGGGAGAGAGTATGGAGGAGGTGAATGTATTCAGATATTTGGGAGTGGACATGTCAGCAGATGGGTCTATGAAGGATGAGGTGAATCATAGAATTGATGAGGGGAAAAGGGGTGAGTGGTGCACTTCGGAGTCTGTGGAGACAAAGAACTTTGTCCATGGAAGTAAAGAGGGGAATGTATGAGAGTATAGTTATACCAACATTCTTATATGGGTGTGAAGCATGGGTGATGAATGTTGCAACGAGGAGAAGACTGGAGGCAGTGGAGATGTCATGTCTGAGGTCAATGTGTGGTGTGAATATAATGCAGAGAATTCGGAGTTTGGAAATTAGGAGGAGGTGCGGGATTACCAAAACTATTATCCAGAGGGCTGAGGAGGGGTTGTTGAGGTGGTTCGGACATGTAGAGAGAATGGAACGAAACAGAATGACTTCAAGAGTGTATAAATCTGTAGTGGAGGGAAAACGGGGTAGGAGTCGTCCTAGGAAAGGTTGGAGGGAGGGGGTAAAAGAGGTTTTGTGTGCGAGGGGCTTGGATTTCCATCAAGCATGTGTGAGTGTATTTGATAGGAGTGAATGGAGACAAATGGTTTTTAATACTTGACGTGCTGCTTGAGTGTGAGCAAAGTAACATTTATGAAGGGATTCAGGGAAACCGGCAGGCCGGACTTGAGTCCTGGAGATGGGAAGTACAGTGTCTGCACTCTGAAGGAGGGGTGTTAATGTTGCAGTTTTATAATTGTAGTGTAAAGCACCCCTCTGGCAAGACAGTGATGGAGTGGTGGGAATCGGCCGATGTGTTAATAAAAAAAATAAAATAATACAGGTATCCCTCAACTTTCGCGTTTTCTACTTTCGCGGGCTTCACACATTCGCGAATTCCCGGCCGCCAAATTCCCACCCACCAAATCATATTTAAGTTTCCCGCCACCCGAGCGTCCCTACTACCTTCCCTCCGACCCGGCAGCCAGCCCCCACACCACTCACTCAGTGTTTTCTTCATTCATTATTTATTAAACTACAGTATAACATGTATGTAGTACTATATAGTACAATATTTTACTATGTTTTCATGCGTTTTATGATTGCTCATGGTTCAATAGGGTTAAGGAAGCAGTAAGTAATGAATGTACTAAATAAAGGTTATCTATCTATTACATTTATTCCAAATTGATATCAGAAACATGATAAATACCCTAGAACTGTAATAAAGATGCTGAAATGAATACAGTGGACCCCCGAGTTTCGTAAACCCCAGAAATCGTACAATTATGTAAGTATAATATTGTAAGTGCTTGTGGAAGTGTATTTTTGGGGGTCTGAAATAGACTAACCTACGTGACATTTTTCCTTAAGGGAGTAAATTCGTTCGGTAATAGCGCTTGAGCAGACTTCAGGAGTGAATTTTTACGAAACTCGGGGGTCCACTGTAATATATGCCATATTATATGGGGGGTAACAGAGCAGGCAGACCGCCACCATATATGAGATGTTTACATCAGGGTAAACATGCCTAAATCACTCTTGTAAGAACAAATGCAAAAATAGCATTTATTGTTTTTAGAATAATAATAATTTATAATAATTGATCTGGAGCACTTTAAATGTTATCAGTACAGTGGTACCCCGACTTACGATGGTCCCCAAACGCACCCTTTTATGTAAGTTTATTTTTTTAAATGTTTTTGTAAGTGTAATTTTGGGGGTCTAAAAGGACTAGTCTATTTTACATCATTTCTTATGGAGATAAATTCGTTTGGTAATGGCACTTGAACAGCATTCTGGAATGAAAAAATATCGTAAGTCGGGGTACCACTGTATTTGGTAGCTGACATTTAGAGCACTCCACAGCAATTATTAATTATTATAATTATTATTATTTCCCTACAATATATTGTAGGGAAATAATAATAATAATAATAATAATAAATAATAATTGCTGTGGAGTGCTCTAAATGTCAGCTACCAAATACAGTGGACCCCCGAGTTTCGTAAAAACTTCACTCCTGAATTCTGCTCAAGTGCCATTACCGAACGAATTTACTCCCTTAAGGAAAAATTTCACGTAGGTTAGTCTATTTCAGACCCCCAAAAATACACTTCCACAAGAACTTACAAAATTATACTTACATAATTGCACGATTTCCGGGGTATTCGTTAACCGAGGGTCCACTGTACAGTGGTACCTCGGTTTACGATATTTTTTCGTTCCAGAATGCTGTTCAAGTGCCATTACCAAACGAATTTATCCCCATAAGGAATAATGTAAAATAGACTAGTCCTTTTAGACCCCCGAAAATACACTTATAAAAGCATTTAAAAAAATAAACTTACATAAAAGGGCGATTTTGGGGACCATCGTAAACCGAGGTACCACTGTACTGATAACATTTAAAGTGCTCCAGATCAATTATTATGAATTATTATTATTCTAAAAACAATAAATGCTATTTTTGCCTTTGTTCTTACGACAAGAGTGATTTAGGCATGTTTACCCTGATGTAAACATCTCATATATGGTGGCGGTCTGCCTGCTCTGTTACCCCTCATATAATATGGCATATATTATTCATTTCAGCATCTTTATTACAGTTCTAGGGTATTTATCATGTTTCTGATATCAATTTGGAATAAATGTAATAGATAGATAACCTTTATTACTAATATTAGTGTAATTACACA
The DNA here is from genome assembly GCA_009830355.1 of Cherax destructor. Taxonomy (NCBI): domain Eukaryota; kingdom Metazoa; phylum Arthropoda; class Malacostraca; order Decapoda; family Parastacidae; genus Cherax; species Cherax destructor. The sequence goes on along the minus strand of WNWK01011737.1, from coordinate 7,445 downwards.
ACATTTTATTAGCACTAAGGCTAACATCCAACACCCATGACGACTCACCAGACACTGACTTACTGCTAGCCTCTCCCTCCCTCCAATAGCTCCTCCCACTTCGTAACGATGTTAGATGGTGAATTTAATGTATTTTTCTGTAAGCTTAACTCGTTGTATGTGTATTTTACTTTTTTATTGTTTTCTGTAATATATGAGTTATGCAAATTAAAATAAAGTTATGAAGTTGGAGTTTCATTTTTTGTTCTAATGTATACATATTTAATTCAACATTTGGCATCATTACAAAGTGGGCGGAGCTACAGCAGAGGGAGAAGAAGCAGTGTGTCAGTAACTTGATTCCCCATGACACTTCACAACACTATAAAATACTATTGTATAATTATACTATTACAGGCCTCCCTCCACAGCCAGCTCATGTCAAAATAACATGTATATAGTACATTATTTTAAGATGTTTATATGTGTTTTACGATTGTTCATGGTTCAATAGGTTAAGGAAGCAGTATTGTATTATATTTCCCTACAATACGTACATTGGGGCACCAAACATTCGCAATGTTTCAACATTCACGAGGCTCTTGATCCCCTAACCCTCGCGAATGTTGAGGGATACCTGTAGAGCTGGAAATTAAAAAAAAAAATGCCCAGAAAAGATATCCACAGAATACTATATGTGAGTACAGTGGACCCCAGAGTAATGAGCAAAATTCATTCCAGAAGCCTGCTCAAGTGCCATTACCGAACGGATTTACTCCCTTAACCTTTGGGGGTCGACAGGCCTTCTCAGGAAAGTGTTCCTGGGGTCGAAAATTTTTGGGAAAAAAAAAATTAATTTTTTCTTATGAAATGATAGAGAATCTTTTTCCGATCATAACGCCACCAAAATTATGAAATTTGATCGAAAACTAACAAAATTATGCTTTCGCGAAGTTATCGGTATCTATGACACTGACGCTTCGGCGATTTCACCCAATTCGAGCCCTATTTTCGACAAATTCCAATGTGTCAGTCTCCTAAAATTATAGCTATTTCGCTAGAACTCCATTTCTTCTATCGAATGAGTAGAAGAAACTGCCTATTTACTAATTTCATCTACCCAAAATAGTGGTCAGAAAATGGCAATTGTCCAATTTCACACAAATTTCAAACGATGCCAATTTCAAAATAGGGTCCAGAGTAAACAAGGCAGACATTCCTGGCACTAAAATAACATGTTCTCTGTTCATTAGTCATGTCTCCAGGCCCCTGTTCCATTACTTTTGCTTTTCATTTTGAATTTTTATTCTCACAAAAATAGAAGATTTACTGTTATGTATACAACTGCATCATTGTAAAAATGGTATAAATAATATCAGAGCACTTGTACATGAATATAAGATTCGCCAGTTGATGTGTATTGGAGGCATGGTGTGATTTGTTTACTCTTGAACATCGTCAAAAATCGAACATTTTCGCTACTTTGAGCTCAATTTCAAGGTACTTGTCATTGTCATACCAATCAAAATCATCTCTATTTCTGTAATATATCTTCCATTCTATCAAATGAGACCAAGAAAACGAGAATACATCAATAAATACCATACGAAAATCGACTGCAAAGTCGCTGTTTTAATCGAAAAAAACGGTCAGAGTTTATTTTCTCTCATTATGCAGTGTGTACTGCAGGATTTTTTTTATACTGCGCACACTGACCACACAGACCCATTCTTTCATATGTATGCCTACCAGACGTTTTCTGCTTAAATTGAGGCAGCTAGAATTTGGGCGTACTAGTACGGCACCAACCCCTGCTCGTAAAACGTACTAGTACGGCACCGACCCCGAAAGGGTTAAGAAATAATGTCAAGTAGGTTAGTCCATTTCAGACCCCAAAAATACACTTACAAAAGCACTTACAATATTATACTTACATAATTGTATGATTTCTGGGGTGCTCGTTACTCGGGAGTCCACTGTATAATATTTATAAAGATTCTACAAATAAGTGACAGACTGGAGATGAAAGACTTCATATAGTATTTACAGTAGACAGTTATATTACACAAATTTATTTGCCACGTTTTGGTTATTGCACTATTGAAAAAGTGCAGCACAATTTTATACAACACCGTAAAATTAACTTTACATGGTTCCGTTTACGGGCCTGGAAAAAATTTCCCCAGCTCAAGCTGCTGCGTTGTTGTGGGTCTGCAGGGGAGACCTTCCGCAATCCCCTGCCACCCCCGACACTTCTGCTACCACCATATCAGCCTTCGTGAATATGTGTTCAGTTCCATTCTGTCTTAGGAGCTAGCTGTGTTTGTGAATTGTGTTTAGATCTTTTAATTACCATATCTTTTATCTGCCAAGCAATCACGGCACCCAGTAGGCATACCAGTGTTGCTGAAAGTGGCAAGAAAAGGTATAAGCGTTTAAGTCTTAGAGTTAACGAAGAAAACAGTGATATTAGACAAGAAATAGCCTGTGGCCATAATGAAGCATCACTTATTGCAAAAAGAAAGAGGTAAATACAGTGGCACCTTGACTTATGAGTTTAATTCGTTCCGTGACTCAGCTCGTAACTCAATTTGCGCGTATTATATCAAATAAATTTTCCTAACTGAAATTAATTGAAATGCCATTAATCCGTTCCAACCCCCAAAAAACCACCCCAATTTTTTTGTTACGGGTTTTTAAATAAGAAAAATGTTTTTATAAATAAGAAATTATTTTTGCCTTTTTTGCCAGGTCCCAGGCAATGTTTTAGAAATGCTGAAGTATATATGAAACTCCTTGAAGCATGGTATAAGATGAGTGTCACTCCACTGCTGTCAGTGCAGCAGTGGTGACATTTGATGATCGTGCACTGCCTTGGCTTTATTTTTCACTGTTACACATAAACATGTCTATCTGTTTGTTTCAGTCTATCCATCTGTCTGTCTGATACAGACAGACAGCTCTATTTATCTCTGTCTCTGCTTATCTGTCTGCCTGTCCCTCTACTTGTCTGTCTCTCTCAGAGAGAGCTGCTCATGAACCAACAGGTATTACACACAATGCAGAGTCCTCACCTCTGATTCCTGAACAAGTGAAAATGTGTATTACTTGCCAGTCATGCTTATTATGCCTTATATCTACAAGCATAGTATATCACTGTCTGGATTTTTTGGGCTATCCTAGGTAATTTACACCATGAATAACTATTTATGTGTACCTGTAAGATAGAGATAGAGATAGACACACAGATAGGCAGAGATAAATACAGACAGACAGGAGATAGAGACAGCCAAAGCAAATCAGCCAGCCAGCAGGCCACCCAACCAGCCGGCCTGCCGAACATGTATTTCACATGTTCCAGAATTGTTTCTCTTTACTTAGGGCATAAGTTATAGAACATTCTGGCAGGATGACACTACCAGTGGTATCAAAATTGAAATGATGTTACACACTGGTTATCATCGAGGTTTTGATATTTCCTCGGTATCTCCTGCGAGTGGCAGCATATCTGCAGCTCGTTTGTAACTTGGATTTTGGTTTGCAACTCAAAGCAAAAAATCGAAGTACCAACGGTTCGTAACTTGGAAAAATCATAAGTTAGGGCACTCGTAAGTCAAGGTACCACTGTATATGAGTTTGTGTGATGACTGACTGACTTGACTGATTTGTTTGACCGACTTGACTGATTTACTGACTGACTTAAAGTTAGACTGAAAATGGTGTCTAGAGCAGCTGATGCCTTACTGTTAGTTGTATAATGTACTGTGGGGTAAAATAGAATAGAAATACATTACAGAATTTATGTACACTATAGTACAACCATCGACTTCAGTACCAGAACCTCTACCATCCACTTCAGCCCAGTAGGGCCACAGCATAACTCTCCACTCTCTTCACAATCATCGACGAACACCAGCACCCACAATTTAAGATAAGAAATACTATTATTTATGACGCATTTGTAGTCTTAAGCAGTAAAAACAACATAATACATCACGACAATGAACTACAATTAAATATTCACTTTTATTTTTGTAAGATCTGGAGGTCTAAAAACAAAAAAAAAAAGTTGTTTGGCTTTTTTTGGAGTCTCAGGAACGTAACCCTATTTTTCCCATAAGTTCTTCAGTTTATCTAACATGGATTTATCTAACGTGGCGGTTTCAGGAACGTAACTACCGTGTAATATAATGGTCTACTGTACGTATCTCCAATTTTGTGTGATAGCTGTGAATTGGTTTAACTGCAGCACTGTGACTTTTAATCTTTTCAGACACAGGAAAACATTAAGGTAAACTTACTTAAAAAGCTCACTAATGATGAATAGTCTCCAGAAATAAAAACATCTATGCATGTGATATGTTCCACAAGTTTCGTCAAAAAACTCAGCCAAAGAAATTTCATACAAGTTAGGATAAGAGGGTATAAAAAGAACATACTAGGTAACATGGTGATATGGATCTCCGAGATGAAGAGACTGTCACTGTCAAACAGACTTTAATTTTCAAACATTTATAGTATTATTTTTTAACAGTCTCAAATGATTATGATTCATGCACCTAAATCTAAATTTATTGACTATTTCTCTTTCAAAGACTTAAGGTGGAGGTGCCATGATACTGGTGAAGGGCTCATGGTTCAAGGAATTAAAGATACCTTTCTCTTTATTGGATCAATCCTGCTTACCTCCCATTTCCCAGTCACTGTATGACCCCTACAGATTTAGCACTTCTCCATGAAATATATAATAATCCTTTTCAAGGTCAGAAATTTTACAGTATACTGTATACAGTAGACCCTCATTTAGCACGACTTTACGTGGCGCATTTTGGGTATTACATGATTGAAGAATTGCGGCACATTTTTATCTAACATGACGTAAACCTTATATTACACGATTCGATTCGCTGGAATGGAAACAATTTTGAGCGCGCGGTTGCCTGCAGTGGGTTAAACCATCGAGTCTGGGGGAATCCTACTGCTATCCCCAGCCACCCTCACCCACCCACGCATCCCTCCCAGCGTTCAGTTTGATTCATACGAGTGCAGGACGACAATAATCGGGAAGCTCGCTGTGTTTATTTACATACATTTTATCATTTTGACTCACGAAATCGTAATGACACGATTGCAAACAAACCATACCATGGGTGGGGTTCAAACCCGCGATCAGAGAGTCTCAAAACTCCAGACCGTCGCATAAGCCACTGGGCCAGCTAGCTTCAATAAGATTCATCCAACTAGGCACATTTCTACACCATAGGAAGGTTAGCATAGGCACCACTGTATACAAATGCAAGTTTTTACAGACGAATCTCCCGCTAGCATGACACAATTGCAAACAAACCATACCACGGGTGGGGTTCGAACCCGTGGTATGGTTTGTTTGCAATCGTGTCATTACGATTTCGCGAGTCATGTTGACGGCTTTGAGGGGACTTGAGCTAGAGTTCATCACGGCCATGCTAGCGGGAGATTCGTCTGTAAAAACTTGCATTTGTGGACACAGTGGTGCCTATGCTAACCTTCCTATGGTGTAGAAATATACCTAGTTGGATGAATCTTATTGAAGCTAGCTGGCCCAGTGGCTTACGCGACGGTCTGGAGTTTTGAGACTCTCTGACCGCGGGTTTGAACCCCACCCATGGTGTGGTTTATTTTATCATTTTCATTGCATTTTGATAAATCTTTGTACACATAAAAAGAGGTAAACATAAGTCTGACTGACTGACTTGGCTGAATGACTTGCTGACTTGGCTGAATGACTTACTGACTTGGCTGAATGACTCACTGACTTACTGAATCACTTGACTGACTTACTGAATCACTTGACTGACTAAATGACTTAAAGTTAGACACACTAGTACAACCATCGACTTCAGTACCAGAACCTCTACCATCCACCTCAGCCCAGTAGGGCCACAGCATAACTCTCCACTCTCTTTACAATCATCCACAAACATCATTACCCACAATTTAAGGTAAGAAATACTATTATTTCTATTGTATTTGTAGTCTTAAGCAGTAATATATCATGACAATGAACTACAATTACATATTCGCCTTCAATTTTTGCAAGATCTGTTGGTCTGAAATCAAATAAAAATGACAAAGTTAGTTATATTAATGGACTCTTATCAGAAGCGAATGCCATGTTTGGAGCATTTACAGAAACACATACAAGGGATGTTTTGGACGGAGAAATTAAGATAGAAAACTATAACATGTATAGATGTGATAGAAGTAATAGGTCACAGGGAGGAGTAGGACTCTATGTAAAAGATACTCTCTGTTGCACAGAAGTGTTGAATGCTACGAATGATATAGTAGAAATCCTCTGCATTAAAGTGGAAAATAATAATCTAGTAATTATCCTAGTACAGGTATCCCTCAACTTTCGCGTTTTCTACTTTCACGGGCTTCACACATTCGCGAATTCCCGGCCGCCAAATTCCCAGCCGCCAAATTCCCTCCCACCAAATCATATTTAAGTTTCCCGCCACCCGAGCGTCCCTACTACCTTCCCTCCGACCAGGCAGCCAGCCCCCACACCACTCACTCACTGAGTGTTTTCTTCATTCATTATTTGTTATTAAACTACAGTATAACATGTATGTAGTACTATATAGAACAATATTTTACTATGTTTTCATGCGTTTTATGATTGCTAATGGTTCAATAAGTTAAGGAAGCAGTAAGTAATGAATGTACTAAATAAAGGTTATCTATTATTACATTTATTCCAAATTGATATCAGAAACATGATAAATACCCTAGAACTGTAATAAAGATGCTGAATAATATATGCCATATTATATGAGGGTAACAGAGCAGGCAGACGCCAATATGAGATGTTACATCAGGAAACATGCCTAAATCATCTTGTCGTAAGAACAAAGGCAAAAATAGCATTTATTGTTTTTAGAATAATAATAATGTATAATAATTGATCTGGAGCACTTTAAATGTTATCAGTATTTGGTAGCTGACATTTAGAACACTCCACAGCAATTATTATTAATTATTATAATTATTATTTCCCTACTATATTGTAGGGAAATAATAATAATTATTATTATTATTATTAATATTATTATTTTCTTACAATATATTGTAGGGAAATAATAATAATAATAATAATAATAATAATAATAATAATAATAATAAATAATAATTGCTGTGGAGTGCTCTAAATGTCAAATACCAAATACTGATAACATTTAAAGTGCTCCAGATCAATTATTATACATTATTATTATTCTAAAAACAATAAATGCTATTTTTGCCTTCGTTCTTACGACAAAGAGTGATTTAGGCATGTTTACCCTGATGTAAACATCTCATATATGGTGGCGGTCTGCCTGCTCTGTTACCCCTCATATAATATGGCATATATTATTCATTTCAGCATCTTTATTACAGTTCTAGGGTATTTATCATGTTTCTGATATCAATTTGGAATAAAT
>WNWK01011736.1:0-63076 GCA_009830355.1 Cherax destructor | reverse complement strand
CAGTTGTACTATACTTTACCTCTTCTAGATTTCATCAGTCTGTGGATCTCTGTTAATTTCAACTTTTTCATATAAGGAAACTTTAAACATAAAGCTGCCAAGGTCGCCTGTGTCCTCCACAGGCTCCACAGGGCATTTGATGCTGGGATGGAACTCATTCTCACCAAACAAGACCTTAGATGCTGATGATATCTAACCTCTAATCGCCGTCACCGAATATTGAACATAAAGGAAACTACAAAATTTCCTTTAGCATATATGAACTCAACCAGGTAAAGCCCCCCTACCCACAATACAGGGTCACAGATCTCTCGTCTATCTTCCCATCCCAATAGGACATTCTTCGGTCATTGTTCTCCACCTCACTCTCCCCTTTACCGTCTTTCAACCTCTGTATGTTGAAGTGATCAAGGTCCCAGGAAAAACTTTTCTAATAAATATGTCCTAGTGTTTGCTTCGTGTTTTTATAAACGAATGTTATATTTTAAATTTTCAGGAATCCTCAAGTTGTACAGTTTGAATGATAGATTTAAAAAAATTCATTTAAAAGGCAATGCGGATACAGTAATATTAAGCTGAATCCTGTCTGATCGTATGTGCAAGCACGCATGCACACACACCAGTCTGGGGGCAGAAGATAGTCATTGCAGTGATGTATAACCCACCAAAGAACTGCAGGAGGCCAGGAGGGAGGGGTATGACGAGAACAACAGAGCAATGGTGGACACCTGGCGGAGGTGTCAAGAAAAGCGCACATGAGCAGGCAAAGTTACTTGTCATGGGCGATTTCAACCAGGAGATCGCTGGGAGAACCAAGAACCACGTGGGGTCCAAAAACTTGGAGGCCAAGATGTGGACGTGGTACTGGAAAACCTAGAACCAACCCATGTCAGGGGGCCCCGACCAGAGATCGGGGGAAAATGGGGGCTGGACCTTGTAACACCTGAATAAGCTCAGATTAGAGGAATAACACATGAGCCCTGGGGGAAAAATGGAAGGACAGTCAGTAAATGAAATGATGAATACGTGGACAAAGTACAAGGAGGCAGAGGGGTTTGTACCCAAAGGAAAAATTAAATGGGAAGACCAGAAAGAGCCCCTGGTTTCCCCCAAAAGGTGGGAGCGAAGCTCAGAGTGTCAGAGAATGGAAAAATTACAGAAGGTAAGAACCCAAGTAAACAAGGAGATTATAGAAAGAGCTAGAAACGATGCACAGGTACGGGAGGAGGCCAAACATAAAAATGACATAGCTTGAAAGTCAAGTCTGACCCAGAAACGTTAAGTCACATCAGAAGGAAAACAGTCAAGGACCGGGTATAAGGCTGAAGAGAAGATGGGAACTCACAAGTAATGATCAAGGGTATGTGAGGACTCAACCAGGTTTGGGAATTTCACAGTGGGGCAGGAAACGCTGGGTAGACAGGATGGGGTCATCTCCAACAAGGGTGTATCAAGTGCTGGAGGGCACCACATATCTGAGGGAAGGTGAACAGTTACTCAGTGCCTTGATACCTCAAAAGCGTGGGTCGGACAATTCTCCCGTGGGTCCTTGGGGAAGGAGCTAGGTTCGTGTGCCACTTACCAAATATTCAACACATCCCTTGAAACTGGGCAGCTACCTGGACCGCTGACAGGTACAGGCTAGGCGGACAAAGGCTACAAACCTCGGCAAGGAAAGACCGGGTGAGTATAATGCCAAGAACGTCTCCGGAGGCACACCCAGATAACTGCGGCAGCATATGGGGACTGGCAAACCTAAGATTAGCTTCCGTTTTAACAAGGAATCGTTCAAGACACTGCCGTTCGTCAGGCCCATACTAAATATCAACAACAGTCTGGAACCCACACCTAGTCAAACGTAAAGAAACTAGAGAAAGTCAAGGTTTGCGCAAGTTAGTTACAACTCAGGGTCTGTCCTTGAAAAAAAGGTTGGGGAAATAGGACAACAACACGGAGGAAGAAGGGTCAGAGGAGACATGATAACGACTAAAATATGGGAATCACAAGGTAGACAGTGACAGGATGTTCCAGGGAGGGAACACAGAAACAAGGGGCCAACTGGGTGAGGCTAGATGAGTCAAGGGATGTTAGGGCATTTCTTCAGCCACAGGTAGTCAGGAAGTGGAATGTTAGAAAATATAGTGGAGGCAAGAACCATACATAATTTTAAGACAAGGTATGATAAAGCTCATGGAGCAGGGAAGGGAGAGACAGTAGCAGACAGCGAAGAGGAGGGGCCAGGGCGGTCTCCCCTGCAACCACAATTAGGTGATACAATTGGTGATACAGAGGTTCAATTCCCGGGGCGAAACATTTTGAAGTGTTTTCTTACACACACACACACACACACATGTATAACAGGAAGGGCACTGGAATGGATCAGGAATACCTCACAGGAGGCAACAACGGGTTGGTGCGTGATGGGGGTTCCATGGCGCCTGTGACGGCGATTACCACGGGGGTTGTCCTAGGACCAGAGTTATTCTTGGTATATGTAAATGACGTGACGGACAGGATAGCCTCAAATGTCTCTGTTCACAGATGATGTAAATTTGAGGATAATACATCGGGAGAGGACCAAGCAGGACTTCAAACAGACCTGGACAACGACTCTGGTCTGCAACGGCTTCTCAATTCAATCCCACCAAATGCAAAGTCAGAAAGATCGGAAAAAGGGCAAAGACCGCTGACAGAGTACGGCAGGCGGCAAAGGCTACAAACCTCGGCAAAGGAGAAAGACCTTGGGGTGGTATAACGCCAAGCACGTCTCGGAGGCACACATCAACCAGAAAAAGGGCAGCATATGGGCGACTGAAACCTAAGATTAGTGCTCCTTACCTTAACAAGGAATCTTCAAGACACTGTACACCGTGTCGTCAGGCCCATCAGAAATCAGCACCAGTCTGGAACCCCACCTGGTCAAGCCGTAAAGAAACTGAGAAAGTGCAAGGTTTGGAAAGGGTTAGTTCCACAACTGGGGTTTCCTTGGAAAGGTTGAGGAAATAGGACAACAACACTGGAAAGAAGGGTCAGAAACAATCGTACAAAATAATGCGGGAATTAAAGGTGACAGTGGAGGATGTTCCAAAAGGAACACAGAAACCAGGGACAAACTGGAAGCTGAAGACTCAGATGAGTCAAGGGATGTTAGGAAGCATTTCTTCAGCCATAGAGTAGTCAGGAAGTGGAATAGTCTAGAAAAGATAAGTGGAGGCAGGAACCATACATAGTTTTAAGACAAAGGGTTTATAAAGCTCATGGAGCAGGGAGGCAGGGGAAACCCTGCGGACAGCGGGGCGGGCCAGGGCGGTCTCGCCCCTGCAACCACAGTGGGGATACACAACAGGCCTAGTGTTAATCGACATGTGCCTAGGACAAAATGGTAACTAACATAGACCACACAACAATTCACCCCACACATAGACCACACACAATTCCCCATAAGACCCCACACATTCTCCCCCCCCTCCCCACCCTCTCCCTACTCCGTCCCTGATCCCCCCTCTCTCTCCCCCTCCTCCTCCAATCTCTCCCTCTTTTCCCCCTCTCCGTCTCCCATTCTCCCCTTTGCTTCTCCCTCCTCTCTCTCCCCCATATCGCCCCTCTATCCCCCTCGCCCTGTCTCCAGCTTCCCCTCTCTCTCCCTCCACCCCCCACACACACACACTCAGACAAATGCATCACAAACAACCACACAGAAATACATAAGTTTTTTATTCTGTGGCAACCAAAAAAAAAAAAATGGGTTGCCAAAGAGCAGGACGGAAAACCAGGGAACTGGAGGATGAGTCTGGGAAGGAAGATTGGGTAGCAGAGCTCATGAAAAGGAAACATTAGTGGGGAAGGAAGCTAGAGGAGCTTAGCATGAAAATGAAGGAGAGGATAGCTGTAGAGAGCAGGAAGTGGGAGATGCAAGTCACAGCAGCAGAGGCTAAGATACAAAGATTAGAAAAGGAACTGAAAAATCTGAAACAACCTATAGAACTGAAGATTAATGTGAGGATGACATCAGAAACTGCTACCTCAGTCACAAACAAGGGGACTTTAGGGAATGAAGGAGTGAAACTGTATACAGAGGCCCTATCAGACCATTGTGGAGCCCGAGAAAAAAAGAGGATCACATCAGGAACAATCGAGGGGACTGTAGAAAATGAAAGAGCTAAGCTATACATAGAAGCCCTAACAGACCACAGCAGTGCCCAGGGAAAGCTGAGAAGGGAAAATGACAGACCACTGGGCCCAGAAGCAAAGATAGTGAAGAGATTGAAGAAAGGAATACTGCAATGGAGGCAACTAAATCGAATTGGGATATATAGGGATATGTAGTGGGAGAATGAAAGGGAGAGATCAGTCTTTGTTTATGGGCTCCAGAAAGTTGAAGGGGAAACTTATGAAGCAAGAAGACAAGGGGAGAAAAAAAGTGATTGAAAGCATCATGAAGCAATAGGAGTAGATGACATGACCCAGCTGGCAAATTTTCTGAGGATAGGGGGGGGCTTGCAAGAGGAAGAAACCGGCCAGTCAAAGTGATTTTCAAGGGAGAATTGGCTCGAAACAAGATCCTGCAGGAGAAAGCAAGATTAAGGGACATATCGGCATATCGGAGGGTGTATCTTGACCATGACAGAACTTGAGAAGAAAGGCAGAAACTGAAAGAGAGGGTACAAAGACAAAAGGAGGAAAGAGAGATGAAAATAGAGATGGCTAGGAGAACCCAGACTCAGGAGGAAGATCAAATACAATCCCTCACAAACACCTACAGAAACCCCCCCAACCAGGACAACCCCAATGCAACCAAACATTCTAACCCAAAACAAATATGCCATACCCAATGCCCCACCTACCTCATTACAAACTCCACCTTCACAGCAACCACCCATAGTTCCTCATCAGGTCTCCCACTTCCCCAACCTCAACGTACCCCTCAGACCACAGTTTTAGAAAAGAAATTGAAGGTTTGGTATACAAATGCAGACAGAATAACAAATGTGAGGAGTGGCATGAAATAATCAAGGAGACATCCCCAGACATAATAGCACTCACAGAAACGAAACTCACCAGGATGATAACAGATGCAATCTTTCCACTCGGATATCAAATCCTGAGGAAAGATAGAGGGAGCAGAGGGGAAGGGGGAGTTGCATTCTGCTCATTAAAAACCGGTGAGGATTTGAGGAAATGGAAGGAATGGATGGAATAGGCGAAAGGGACTGTATAGTAGGAACAATCCAGTCTGAGCCATAAGGTAGTAATTGCAGTAATGTACAACCCACCACAGAACTGCAGGAGGCCAAGAGAAGAATACGAAGAGAGCAACAGAGCAATTATAGACACACTAGCCGAGGTGGCCAGAAGAGCTCACATGGGCAGAGCAAAGTTACTAGTTATGGGTGATTTCAATCACAAGGAGATTGACTGGGAAAACCTGGATCCCCATGGGGGTCCTCAAACATGGAGAGCCAAGATGATGGATGTGGTACTAGAAAACCTCATGCATCAACATGTTTGGGATACTACCAGAGAGAGAGAGGTGAGGATGATCCAGCAAGACTGGACCTAGTATTCACCTTGAGTAGTTCGGACATCGAGGATATCATGTACGAAAGGCCCCTTGGAGCTCATGATCATGTGGTTCTGTGCTTTGATTACATAATTGAGCTACAAGTAGAGAGGGTAGGAAGAATAGGATGGGAAAAAACAAACTACAAAATTGGGGACTACACAGGCATGAGGAACTTCCTGCAAGACGTTCAGTGGGAGAGAGAAATGGCAGGAAAACCAGTAAAATAAATGATGAACTATGTGACAAAATGCAAGGAGACAGAGGAGAGGTTTGTTCCCATGGTCAACAGAAATAATGGGAAAACCAGAACGAGCCCTTGGTTCACCCAAAAGTGTAGGGAGGCAAAAACTAAGTGCACTAGATAATGGAAAAAGTAGAGAAGACAAAGGACCGAAGAGCCAGAAACGAATATGCGCAGATAAAAAGGGAGGCTCAGCGACAATACGAAAATGACATAGCATCGAAAGTCAAGTCTGACCCAAAGCTGTTGTATAGCCACATCAGGAGGAAAAGAACAGTCAAAGACCAGGTAATCAGGCTGAGGAAGGAAGGTGGGGAGTCCACAAGAAACGACCAAGAGGTATGTGAGGAGCTCAACATAAGATTTAAAAAAGTATTTACAGTGGAGACAGGAAGGACTCCAGGAAGTCAGAATAGGGAGGTACACCAGCATGGGATACACCAACAAGTGCTGGACGAAATATACACAACCGAGGAGGAGGTGAAGAAGCTGCTATGTGAACTTGACACCTCAAAGGCGGTGGGACCAGACAACATCTCTTCGTGGGTCCTTAGAGAGGGAGCAGAGATGCTGTGTGTGCTACTAACAAAAATCTTCAACACATCCATTGAAACTGGGCAACTACCTGAGGTATGGAAGATGACAAATGTAGTCCCAATTTTTAAGAAAGGAGACAGACACGAGGCATTAAACTACAGACATGTGTCACTGACTTGTATAGTATGCAAAGTCATAGAGAAGATCATCAGGTGGAGAATGGTGGAGCACCTAGAAAGACACAAGCTTATAAACTACAACCAGCATGGTTTCAGGGAAGGAAAATCCTGTGTCACAAACCTACTGGAGTTTTATGACACGGTAACGGAAGTAAGACACGAGAGAGAGGGGTGGCTAGACTGCATTTTCTTGGACTGCAAGAAGGCCTTTAACACAGTTCCTCACAAGAGGTTAATGCAAAAGCTAGAAGATCAGGCACGCATAACAGTAAAGGCACTTCAATGGATCAGAGAATATCTGACAGGGAGGCAACAACGAGTCATGGTACGTGATGAGGTGTCAGAGTGGGCACCTGTGACGAGCAGGGTTCCACAGGAGTCAGTCTTAGGACCTGTGCTGTTTTTGGTATATGTGGATGACATAACGGAAGGGATAGACTCAGAAGTGTCCCTATTTGCAGATGATGTGAAGTTAATGAGAAGAATTAAATCAGACCTGGACAGGCTGCAAGCCTGGTCCAGCAACTGGCTCCTTGAATTTAATCCTGCCAAATTCAAAGTCATGAAGATCGGGGAAGGGCAAAGAAGATCGCAGACAGTTTAGTCTAGGTGGCCAAAGACTGCAAACCTCACTCAAGGAAAAAGATCTTGGGGTGAGTATAATACCGAACACATCTCCTGAGGCGCACATCAATCAGATAACTGCTGCAGCATACGGGCGGCTGGCAAACCTAAGAATAGTGTTCCGATACCTCAGTAAGGAATCGTTCAAGACTCTGTACACCATATACGTCAGGCCAATACTGGAGTATGCAGCACCAGTTTGGAACCCACACCTGGTCAAGCAAGTCAAGAAATTAGAGAAAGTGCAAAGGTTTGCAACAAGCCTAGTCCCAGAGCTAAGGGGATTGTCCTACGAAGAAATGTTAAGGGAAATCTGCCTGACGACACTGGAGGACAGGAGGGTTAGGGGAGACATGATAACGACATATAAAATACTGCGAGGAATTGACAAGGTGGACAAAGACAGGATGTTCCAGAGATGGGACACAGAAACAAGGGGACACAATTGGAAGTTGAAGACTCCGATGAGTCATAGAGTTGTCAGGAAGTGGAATAGTCTGGCAAGTGAGGTAGTGGAGGCAGGAACCATACATAGTTTTAAGACGAGGTATAATAAAGCTCATGGAGCAGGGAGAGAGAGAGGACCTAATAGCGATCAGTGAATAGGCGGGGCCAGAAGCTATGACTCAACCCCTGCAACCACAATTAGGTGAGTACAACACCAAGCACATTATTACTCAAGTGAAATGGATCAAAACAACTTTTTATATTTCACTTATTACATAATACAGTCATAACTTTTGGGCAACAATAGAAAGCGAGGTGTGACATTAAGTCTGGTGACCACACACAGTGCTGTGGTGACCACAATGTGCTGTGGTGACCACAATGTGCTGTGGTGACCACAATGTGCTGTGGTGACCACACACAGTGCTGTGGTGACCACACACAGTGCTGTGGTAACATGGCAGTTGGAAATATTAGTCCAGGTTAGTCTTGTTTAACATTGTTAATCAGTTCCACAAACAAGACCACTTTAAACTAGGCAATTTTAAAAGAGGTCATGGTTCTATACAAGAAATACTTGGGCCAAAAACATGACGCATGTCATATGTCATATCTCTAGATGATAGATGCTACTCGCCCTATAATCGTCTAAGACATGTCATACTTAGCATGATACATGTCAAGACTTCATGGAAAAAATAAGCTTTTAAATATCGGTATTTTAAGATAAATTGCCATGTTAACTTTTTTTTTATATTCACTATATATATTCACATGGCTGCCTACAGTGAGGCGTACCTATAGTACAGTGCTCCATTATGTCTTACATCAACACAATTTGTAACTTATCGTCTTGTTTCTGGGGAATGTACAGTACATAATTTTAGTTTTGGAGTAAATGTAACTTGCGTACTGTTTTTATATCATGGGGTTTGTTGCAAGATTAATAATGGTCGTAAGGAAACAAATTTAACATGTTTTTGTTATGCTGGGCTGCGTAGATTTTATTTTGTTAAATCTGTCTTATTAATAAACTATAATATACTATAATAATAATAATATATTTATTTACTACAAGTACATGTACAAGGTATACAGTCATAGCTGACATCAATGACATACTACTATATAGAAAGCCGCTTGTTATGCTGAGCATTTCGGGCAAATTAGGTCCTTGTCCCAGGATGCGACCCACACCAGTCAACTAACACCCAGGTACCCATTTTACTGATGGGTGAACAATTGAACATAGACAACCGGTGTACAGAAACACGCCCAACGTTTCTACCCGCACTGGGTCTGCGTTCGATTCTCAGGGCGGGTAGAAACATTAAGGGTGTTTCTTTACACCGGTTGTCTATGTTCACCCATCAGTAAAGCGGGTACCTGGGTGTTAGTCGACTGGTGTGGGTCGCATCCTGGGACACTGACCTAATTTGTCCGAAATGCTCAGCATAACAAGTGACTTTCTATATAGTAGTATGTCATTGATGTCAGCTAGGCCTGTATACCTTGTACATGTACTTGTAGTAAATAAAGATATTATTATTATATTTCCCATGACACTGGTAAAAATATAAATCTACTTGTTATGGAACCTCTTAAGAAGCATATGCTAGCATAATAGCTGCAACATTTAAAATCGTGTTTACATTGTCTACAGCGGATAATTGACTGACAGTGTAACACCAATCAGCTTCCAGCTAGTTAGGAAGACCAATGTAGCAGTGATAGACGGATATTAATACGTGTGATAAGACCGGCTTGGAATTATCTCAGTTCTCCAGTGGATACCGGTGCAAAACTACGACAGATATACTTAAAATAATGTTGGGGACCCTCATCCTCAGAGAAGAATAAACTTGCTTCAGGAAAACTCAAGGTCCTCCCTGAAGCTGTCTGAATATTGTCTTCACCTACCAACCCCTATATTATACAGTCTGTGAAAAAAATAATTGTATCAAATGAGAAAAATACACGAGAATGCATCTTAAAAAAAAAGAGATGACACTTGACTCGTACTATAGTACAGATACAGTGTTACAAGTTTGTGAGAACAAAAGAAAATGCTAAGTAAAAACTTGACAACCTGCTCAGGTCCTATATAGAGGGTTTCGGGGGTCAACGCCCCCGCGGCTCGGTCTAAGACCAGGCCTCGTGGTGGCTTAGGGTCTGATCAACCAGGCTCTTACTGCTGGCCGCACGCAAACTGACGTACGAACCACAGCCTGGCTGGTCAGGTACTGACTTTAGGTGCTTGTCCAGTGCCTTCTTGAAGACAGCCAGGGGTCTATTGGTAATCCCCCTTATGTATGCTGGGAGGCAGTTGAACAGTCTTGGGCCCCGGCCACTTATGTACTAAGTTCAAGACATAGTGCTAAGTGGGGATGCATTTGTAGCTTAGGGTATCCCCATCCTTCCTTCTGTGAGGAAAATTGCAAATCTGATAACTTTTGATTTGTAATTTTAATCAATTTGGAGACTTTTAAAATATTTCTTTAGGTTTTACACTCCAGAATAACTTGATAAGGGAAAGTGAACATAAGATATTGATATAATTTACTGAGGATAGTCAACTGAGGAATCGAAGCAGATGAGTTTTTTGGTAGTGGCTGGTGTGTTGTGATGAGTCACTACAAGTATAAGATAGTGGCTGGTGTGTTGTGATGAGTCACTACAAGTATAAGATAGTGGCTGGTGTGTTGTGATGAGTCACTACAAGTATAAGATAGTGGCTGGTGTGTTGTGATGAGTCACTACAAGTATACGATAGTGGCTGGTGTGTTGTGATGAGTCACTACAAGTATAAGATAGTGGCTGGTGTGTTGTGATGAGTCACTACAAGTATAAGATAGTGGCTGGTGTGTTGTGGTGAGTCACTACAAGTATAAGATAGTGGGTGGTGTGTTGTGATGAGTCACTACAAGTATAAGATAGTGGCTGGTGTGTTGTGATGAGTCACTACAAGTATAAGATAGTGGCTGGTGTGTTGTGGTGAGTCACTACAAGTATAAGATAGTGGCTGGTGTGTTGTGATGAGTCACTACAAGTATAAGATAGTGGCTGGTGTGTTGTGATGAGTCACTACAAGTATAAGATAGTGGCTGGTGTGTTGTGATGAGTCACTACAAGTATAAGATAGTGGCTGGTGTGTTGTGGTGAGTCACTACAAGTATAAGATAGTGGGTGGTGTGTTGTGATGAGTCACTACAAGTATAAGATAGTGGGTGGTGTGTTGTGATGAGTCACTACAAGTATAAGATAGTGGCTGGTGTGTTCTGATGAGTCACTACAAGTATAAGATAGTGGGTGGTGTGTTGTGATGAGTCACTACAAGTATAAGATAGTGGGTGGTGTGTTGTGATGAGTCACTACAAGTATAAGATAGTGGCTGGTGTGTTGTGATGAGTCACTACAAGTATAAGATAGTGGCTGGTGTGTTGTGATGAGTCACTACAAGTATAAGGTAGTGGGTGGTGTGTTGTGATGAGTCACTACAAGTATAAGATAGTGGGTGGTGTGTTGTGATGAGTCACTACAAGTATAAGGTAGTGGGTGGTGTGTTGTGATGAGTCACTATAAGTATAATATAGTGGGTGGTGTGTTGTGATGAGTCACTACATGTATAAGATAGTGGGTGGTGTGTTGTGATGAGTCACTACAAGTATAAGGTAGTGGGTGGTGTGTTGTGATGAGTCACTACAAGTATAAGATAGTGGGTGGTGTGTTGTGATGAGTCACTACAAGTATAAGGTAGTGGGTGGTGTGTTGTGATGAGTCACTACAAGTATAAGATAGTGGGGTGTTGGTGAGTCACACAAGATAAGGTAGTGGTGGTGTGTGATGAGTCACTACAAGTATAAGGTAGTGGGTGGTGTGTTGTGATGAGTCACTACAAGTATAAGGTAGTGGGTGGTGTGTTGTGATGAGTCACTACAAGTATAAGGTAGTGGGTGGTGTGTTGTGATGAGTCACTACAAGTATAAGAGACGTTACTTCATCTCAGGTGAAGACGACTTAGAGGGAGACAGACGAACACTGTTGCACAATTTTATGTTGATGTTTCTCACAAAAACAGCAACTATGAGCGCAAAGAAGACAAATATCTCAATGAAGGTGATGAAGGAGCAGCCCAGGAAGACGCCAGTGTATCCTCCCAGTTCACCTGTACGGCAATGATTTTATTTACAAGTCTGACATATCACCTTATGCTAAGCCTCATAATATACAGTAAAGCCTATACATGATAGTTTGATATACAATATTATCTCCCTAATATTTTTCGAACACTTAATATTTACCTGCCCTTCAATTTTTTCATCCTCTTCATATTTATTAACTAAATATGAGTCTTCATTATTATTTTTTTCAATAACTTATCTTGCATAGTGAAGCTAGTTCAAGACATATTAACTTTCAGAACTTCCAAAGTGTTAAGTATATAGGAATCTCAGAGAAAATATTTCAAACATTGCTTTTGTATGACCCTTATGGGTTCAGTACTTTCCCATGAATAATAATAATATATTTTAGTGATGCTAATTAATATATACAATACTGTATGTCAGTACTATACATAAATTAATGCTACAAGTAAATACGATATAAGTTGTACTTTTGTAGGAGGAATAATGGAGATAATTTAGTTCATGGAACAATTTGACAAACAAAGCAAAGTAGAAATGTAAGACTTAAAGAGAAGAAAAGCAGAAGGAACATAGAAATACCATAGATGTAAAGCAGTGACAGATATACATATGAGAATTATCAGTCAATAAAAAACAGTGTGGGGTATAAGAATGTATAGTATATCAGTCAGTAAAGCTGCATCAATGTAAACCTTAACCAATGTGGCTCAAATGTACACATGTTAAGAGCAAAGTGTCAACATTTAACCTCTAGTGTCAGCCTCGGTCAGGTGACCAAAGCTCCAACGGCGGTCATCATCTAAGACCGGCGTCGGTCCGTCAGGACACCGGACGAACCGAACCTAACCTAGTGTCAGTGGTAGTACATTTAACCTCTAGTGTCAGTGGTAGTACATTTAACCTCTAGTGTCAGTGGTAGCACATTTAACCTCTAGTGTCAGTGTTAGATACATTTAACCTCGTCTCAGGGGTAGGTACATTTAACCTCTAGTGTCAGTGGTAGGTACATTTAACCTCTAGTGTCAGTGGTAGATACATTTAACCTCGTCTCAGGGGTAGGTACATTTAACCTCTAGTGTCAGTGGTAGATACATTTAACCTCGTCTTAGTGGTAGTACATTTAACCTCTAGTGTCAGTGGTAGGTACATTTAACCTCTAGTGTCAGTGGTAGATACATTTAACCTCGTCTTAGTGGTAGTACATTTAACCTCTAGTGTCAATGGTAGTACATTTAACCTCTAGTGTCAGTGGTAGTACATTTAACCTCTAGTGTCAGTGGTAGTACATTTAACCTCTAGTGTCAGTGGTAGTACATTTAACCTCTAGTGTCAATGGTAGCACATTTAACCTCTAGTGTCAGTGGTAGATACATTTAACCTCTAGTGTCAGTGGTAGCACATTTAACCTCTTGTGTCAGTGGTAGCACATTTAACCTCTAGTGTCAGTGGTAGATACATTTAACCTCTAGTCTCAATAGTAGTGTCTTGACATACAAAGAACAGTGCCTTGACATACAAAGAACAGTGCCTTGACATACAAAGAACAGTGCCATGACATACAAAGAACAGTGCCTTGACATACAAAGAACAGTGCCTTGACATACAAAGAACAGTGCCTTGACATACAAAGAACAGTGCCATGACATACAAAGAACAGTGCCTTGACATACAAAGAACAGTGCCTTGACATACAAAGAACAGTGCCATGACATACAAAGAACAGTGCCATGACATACAAAGAACAGTGCCTTGACATACAAAGAACAGTGCCTTGACATACAAAGAACAGTGCCTTGACATACAAAGAACAGTGCCATGACATACAAAGAACAGTGCCTTGACATACAAAGAACAGTGTCATGACATACAAAGAACAGTGCCTTGACTAACAAAGAACAGTGCCACGACATACAAAGAACAGTGCAATGACATACAAAGAACAGTGCCATGACACAATGAACAGTGCCATGACATACAAAGAACAGTGCCATGACATACAAAGAACAGTGCCATGACATACAAAGAACAGTGCCATGACATACAAAGAACAGTGCCATCACACAATGAACAGTGCCATGACATACAAAGAACAGTGCCATGACATACAAGGAACAGTGCCTTGACATACAAAGAACAGTGTCATGACATACAAAGAACAGTGCCTTGACATACAAAGAACAGTGCCATGACATACAAAGAACAGTGCCATGACATAGAAAGAACAGTGCCATGACATACAAAGAACAGTGCCATGACATACAAAGAACAGTGCCATCACACAATGAACAGTGCCATGACATACAAAGAACAGTGCCATGACATACAAAGAACAGTGCCATGACATACAAGGAACAGTGCCATGACATACAAAGAACAATTCCTTGACATACAATGACAGATCTGACAAATAATTTTGGTGTCATAAATACAATTAATGTTACTTATTTTCTCCATTTCTCAACTTCGTAAACATGAAGGCAACGGTGGGTGCCTTCATGCTAGTAAAGAGCTCTTGATCCAATGAACTGGATCAGGATCAGTCCCTTTCTGGGACTGAACTTGATTACCTCCTATTTCCCAGGTGGTTTAACCTCTTTAACACTTTCCCATGCATATATAGTAATAATTGTATATTTTTTTCAACACAACGGCTGTCTCCCACCTAGACAAGGTGACCCCGAAAAAAGAAACGTAAGTTTTTCTTTTTATATTTAGTAATTTATCCAGAAGGGGGTTACTAGCTCCTTGCTCCCAGCATTTTAGTCGCCTCTTACGTCACTCACGGCTTATGGAGGAAGAATTCTTCTCCACTTCCCCATGGAGAATAATAGTAATATTAATGCATATTTACTATACCATCAAATTCAAATATATAATAAATGTTAACTTACACGGGCATAATGGTGCCTTAATTAATTAATACTTACTCATAAATGCCTCTATATCTTTACGCCAGCGTTTGATCTCAGTGTAACGCAGGTTGGGGAAGAAGGCCACAGCCACTGCCACGTCACTCCTGTTGACAAATAAGTCAGTCATTAAGTTGACAAATAAGTCAGTCATTAAAGACAACCCATTAAGTGCCCCTCCGGAGACTGCCAGGATGAGCTGTCAATTCACACAATAAATTGTTCTATCTAACAGAAAACATGCGGATATCACTTCAGATGTCCTTAACACCCTAATTCATTCACCCTGACCTTGTTGAAAGTCCCACCTTCAATGCAGACTCACTCTGGCTTTTTCTAACTGAAAGTATTGCATCAATTTTGACTTCAATTTGACACTCGCACTAACCCGCAACTCCTGCCCTCACTTCACTACACTGCATCACTGCCCTCACTTCACTACACTGCATCACTGCCCTCACTTCACTACACTGCATCACTGCCCTCACTTCACTACACTGCATCACTGCCCTCACTTCACTACACTGCATCACTGCCCTCACTTCACTACACTGCATCACTGCCCTCACGTCACTACACTGCATCACTGCCCTCACTTCACTACACTGCATCACTGCCCTCACTTCACTACACTGCATCACTGCCCTCACTTCACTACAATGCATCACTGCCCTCACTTCACTACACTGCATCACTGCCCTCACTTCACTACACTGCATCACTGTCCTCACTTCACTACACTGCATCACTGCCCTCACTTCACTACACTGCATCACTGCCTTCACTTCACTACACTGCATCACTGCCCTCACTTCACTACACTGCATCACTGCCCTCACTTCACTACACTGCATCACTGCCCTCACTTCACTACACTGCATCACTGCCCTCACTTCACTACACTGCATCACTGCCCTCACGTCACTACACTGCATCACTGCCCTCACTTCACTACACTGCATCACTGCCCTCACTTCACTACACTGCATCACTGCCCTCACTTCACTACACTGCATCACTGCCCTCACGTCACTACACTGCATCACTGCCCTCACTTCACTACACTGCATCACTGCCCTCACTTCACTACACTGCAACACTGCCCTCACTTCACTACACTGCATCACTGCCCTCACTTCACTACACTGCATCACTGCCCTCACTTCACTACACTGCATCACTGCCCTCACGTCACTACACTGCATCACTGCTCTCACTTCACTACACTGCATCACTGCCCTCACTTCACTACACTGCATCACTGCCCTCACTTCACTACACTGCATCACTGCCCTCACTTCACTACACTGCATCACTGCCCTCACTTCACTACACTGCATCACTGCCCTCACTTCACTACACTGCATCACTGCCCTCACTTCACTACACTGCATCACTGCCCTCACTTCACTACACTGCATCACTGCCCTCCACTTCACTACACTGCATCACTGCCCTCACTTCACTACACTGCATCACTGCCCTCACTTCACTACACTGCATCACTGCCCTCACGTCACTACACTGCATCACTGCCCTCACTTCACTACACTGCATCACTGCCCTCACTTCACTACACTGCATCACTGCCCTCACTTCACTACACTGCATCACTGCCCTCACTTCACTACACTGCAACACTGCCCTCACTTCACTACACTGCATCACTGCCCTCACTTCACTACACTGCATCACTGCCCTCACTTCACTACACTGCATCACTGCCTTCACTTCACTACACTGCATCACTGCCCTCACTTCACTACACTGCATCACTGCCCTCACGTCACTACACTGCATCACGGCCCTCACTTCACTACACTGCATCACTGCCCTCACTTCACTACACTGCATCACTGCCCTCACTTCACTACACTGCATCACTGCCCTCACTTCACTACACTGCATCACTGCCCTCACTTCACTACACTGCAACACTGCCCTCCTTCACTACACTGCATCACTGCCCTCACTTCACTACACTGCATCACTGCTCACTACCCACTTCAGTCTACACTGCATCACTGCCCTCACTTCACTACACTGCATCACTGCCCTCACTTCACTACACTGCATTTACTGCCCTCACGTCACTACACTGCATCACTGCCCTCACTTCACTACACTGCATCACTGCCCTCACTTCACTACA
The DNA here is from genome assembly GCA_009830355.1 of Cherax destructor. NCBI lineage: Eukaryota > Metazoa > Arthropoda > Malacostraca > Decapoda > Parastacidae > Cherax > Cherax destructor. The sequence goes on along the minus strand of WNWK01011736.1, from coordinate 46,276 downwards.
CTGCATCACTGCCCTCACTTCACTACACTGCATCACTGCCCTCACTTCACTACACTGCATCACTGCCCTCACTTCACTACACTGCATCACTGCCTTCACTTCACTACACTGCATCACTGCCCTCACTTCACTACACTGCATCACTGCCCTCACGTCACTACACTGCATCACGGCCCTCACTTCACTACACTGCATCACTGCCCTCACTTCACTACACTGCATCACTGCCCTCACTTCACTACACTGCATCACTGCCCTCACTTCACTACACTGCATCACTGCCCTCACTTCACTACACTGCAACACTGCCCTCACTTCACTACACTGCATCACTGCCCTCACTTCACTACACTGCATCACTGCCCTCACTTCACTACACTGCATCACTGCCCTCACTTCACTACACTGCATCACTGCCCTCACTTCACTACACTGCATCACTGCCCTCACGTCACTACACTGCATCACTGCCCTCACTTCACTACACTGCATCACTGCCCTCACTTCACTACACTGCATCACTGCCCTCACTTCACTACACTGCATCACTGCCCTCACTTCACTACACTGCATCACTGCCCTCACTTCACTACACTGCATCACTGCCCTCACTTCACTACACTGCATCACTGCCCTCACTTCACTACACTGGATCACTGCCCTCACTTCACTACACTGCATCACTGCCCTCACTTCACTACACTGCATCACTGCCCTCACTTCACTACACTGCATCACTGTATGAGCCATAAATACATTTTCATCATCGATTAGATTAAGAAAAAGGCATCGTGTCTCTGTTCCTAAGATTACATCCAACACATTAATTTGTTGAGTCTGTCAACTTTGTTTTATTGCCGATGTATACACACTAGTATATTTTTCAGATAGGGCAAGGTCAAAATATCCTCAAAACCTTTATATCTTGTAATACACAATAGAGATAAGAAAAAATATATAGTCTAGTAGCTTCAACCTCAAAAACCCTTCAGTGGGGTTAACACTAGAGTAACCCACATATCTAGCCATGTTTTTTTCCTAATAACAGTAACAATAATTTAAGGGTGTCTAGAGTTTCACTTTTGTTGTGATATTTTAATCCCTTTTCCTAGTAAATGGATTTTATTTTTAAACTTAAGCATCACTGAAATTTTCCTTGGACCTGTTTTTATGCATATGATCCGACACACAAAAAAGAGACTAACATTGTAGCTCTGGGACCAAGAGTGAAGGGGAGAGACAAAGAGATGATTATAAAATATGTTTTAAGGTGTCACAGTGAGACAAGGCTCAGTTCCATTGCTTCACTCGTACCAGTGGACGCATTTTCAAATATAGACTTTTGTTTTTTACCCTCAGTCGGAAAATGTCAGAGTGCAAAGGTGAACAGAGAGTTAACATAAAGTTTCTTGTGAATCTTAAGAAATCCCCGACGGAAACTTTTAAATTATTGACAGAAGCTTAGAGTGAAGAGTGCATGTCTGATGCTTGGGGAACCCCACTCGTTACATGTACTCATTCCGATACCTCTTCTTGGGCAATCTTTCATCGTTTCCTTCCTGTTAAGCTTTTATTCATCCATCGTTATGTCTTCCTTGTTATTCCCGTCTGTTCCTGTAGCTTTTGTTCCGGTCTATTGTGCTGTATTATCAAGTTGTTGTTTTTTACAGTTCGAAAAAAAAATGGAAATCTATCCATCCTTCCCCTGCCTCATTTTTTTTTAATATTGATGCCACAAACGATTTTCTGAAGGCTGAAGAAACGTGAAAGATGATGATCGCCCAGGCCGCCCAGGCCCCGCCCAGGCCGCCCAGGCCGCCCAGGACGCCCAGGCCGCCCAGGCTGACCATGCACAGCAATCGTTCGAAGTTCATGGCCATGTTGATTGTTTTCTTTGATATCCAGGGTATTGTGATGTCAGAGTGGTTCCCAGCGGTCACAAGGTAAATCAAAAGTAACAAATAACAAAAAAGGCACAATACCGTGACTGGAACAATACACAAATAACCCGCACATAGAAGAGAGGAGCTTACCACGACGTTGGTCCGACTTGAACCATTTACAAAGTCACACTTATATATATATATATATATATATATATATATATATATATATATATATATATATATATATATATATATATATATATATATATATACATGTATATTCACAAACACTGATCTCTGGCCGACGGAGACTCGAACCTACGAACCTATGACAAGGTACGCAGTGCTTTGCCGACCGTACCACACTGGTCCAATACCTTGGCATCCAGCTTCGCTAGACGTTATTCCAAGGCAGCCAGCTTTCAGGCAGGAAGGCTTACAGCTTTTCATCTCATCCCTGCATGCATCGACACAACTAGAGATTTTTACAATGCTAGGAATTCGCAAGAGCAGCGAAATATTCACAAACACTGATCTCTGGCCAGGAGACTCGAACCTACGAACCTCATGACAAGGTACGCAGTGTGGTACGGTCGGCAAAGCACTGCGTACCTTGTCATGAGGTTCGTAGGTTCGAGTCTCCGTCGGCCAGAGATCAGTGTTTGTGAATATTTCGCCTGCTCTGCGAATTCTAGCATGTAAATTCATGTCGATCATAGATGGATAGTGAAGCATCTGCGAGTGGCGCTATAGTCTAGAGTGGAGGTATACAGTCGGCCATGATTATCTAGTTACTCTCGATCATCTAATGCCATGGCATGCCAGTGGCTCTCCTTGCATTACAGTTTATAATTGTATTATATTTGTAACTACCAATAACATTGTACACTTGTAACATGCATTGAAATAAAATTATTATTATTATTATTATAATATTTCGCCTGCTCTTGCAATTCCTAGCATACATGTTATATATATATATATATATATATATATATATATATATATATATATATATATATATATATATATATATATATATATGCAAGACAACCACTATGAAAAATAGAGGAATTCCAAGGTGACTACTCACATTATCAAGGAACTATCATATTTTGATATCACCTGATTACTGTGATCTTTTGCAATATATATATATATATATATATATATATATATATATATATATATATATATATATATATATATATATATATCTGTTTGAGTGTGAGCAGGGTAACATTTTGTGAAGGGATTCAGGAAACCAGTTAATTGATTTAATTGGACTTGAGTCCTGAAATGGAAGTACAATGCCTGCACTTTAAAGGAGGGGTCTGAGATAGTGACAGCTGGGAGGGACTTTTCTCAGCTGTCGTATCTGAGCTCCTCTGCAAAGACAGTGATTATGTATGAGTGTGTTGATAGTGTTGAATGATGATGACAGTATTTTCTTTTTGGGGATTTTCTTTCTTTTTGGGTCACCCTGCCTCGGTGGGAGACGGCCGACTTGTTGAAAAAAAAAAAAAAAAAAAAAATATATATATATATATATATATATATATATATATATATATATATATATATATATATATATATATATATATATATATATATATTTTTGTGTATTGTGTATAAATCAGCAGTATTGAAACTGTGCATGGAAAATTTTGAGTTTTCCCAAATCCAGCATGTGTAAATTTGAATAATATAATAATTGTGTATTAAAATGATGCTGATTTGACCCTTCGAGAAATTTTGTGTGACGGAGGGTGTGCAGCGGCCGCGGAGTGTTACAGGGAGGGAGACACCATTTGTAATTTGCGAGTAATGATTGTCGTGGAAAATTCAGCTAATAATCCAGTGTCATCGAGACCAAATTGCGGTGTTTCGGCCTGAATTTGTAATAGGAACCCGTATTAATGTCCCCTGTTGAAGAATTGGGACAGGAAATTTGTGAGACCTCCAGAATTATGTGTGGATGACGGAAGATAAGAAGACAGTCATCACTCACACAGGGAAGTGTGCCATTAGTCCTTCCATTTAGATTTCTCACTGGCCAGTGTAGGATCCTGTTTGTTAGGCATTGTGCTGTGATCCATCTACAGTAATTAAATGATAAGTGGTAATATGAATTTCTTTTCTAATAACACCATTGTAATTTATGTTCAATAATTATGACTCACGAAATCGTAATGACACGATTGTGAACAAACCATACCACGGGCGGGGTTAGAACCCACGGTCTGGAGTTTTATGACTCTCTGATCGCGGGTTCTAACCCTGCTCGTGGTATAGTTTATTTACAATAATTATATTCTGTCCAATGCTAGACAACCCCCCCCCCCCACTCTTCAAAGACCTAAACTTACTCACTGTACAAAACATTCACACCTAATACTGTGCAACCTACATTAACAGAACCATAAATTCTAATATTAATCCTGATCTAAAACACTTTAATGATAGATGCCCTGAGAAAGAATCCCATCATGATGCCTCTTTTACTTCTTTTATCATGATGGTCTTGCTGTTGGCTCACCCATTAATGCAATCCTTGCAGATTTGTGTATGGAGAAACTAGAAACCAGTCATATACCCAGCAAGCCAACTCATATACAGTCCACATTATTTTATAATTTACAATTAATTGTATTAATGTTTAATGTAATTAATAATTTAATATTAGGTCTTGCTTTTTGTGAGTGGTGGTATAGTGGGCATCGAGGGAGTGACAGTTCTTCGACCTACTGAGACTAAGTCTCACTTACCTCGCCCAAATTACTTGCACGTAATAATTCAAGTAATATCCTGTAAACCTCATGAAGGTAATTTCCCACAGCGCGAATGCGTGGGAAGGAAACTACCAGAATTGTGGAGAAATGGGTGGATTTTGCACCAAGACAACGCGCCACCCCACAACGCTTTGTCTGTGAAGCTAATAAAAACATCACTGTGCTTGAGCACCCACCATATTCGTCAGACTTGGCTTCCTGCGACTTCTACCTCGTCCCAAACATCAAGTTGGTGTTCAAAGGAACCCATTTTTTTCTCGGTAGATGTGAGAGGGAAAACGACGGAGATCCTCAACAGTCTTTCAGAAAATGATCTGCGGAATTACTTTGAACGTTGGCAGCATCGTACTCAGCTGTGTGTCAACTCAGAAGGGAACTGTTTTGAAGGTGATCGTAAATTATTTTCTTAATTTGTTGTTGATTATTATTACAAAAAAAAAGAAGGGCTTAACCTACTAGGGTCATACAGAATTTGTTAAATAAAAAGAGTTAAAGACAGTCGTTTTTTTGTGTGCCGGACCTCGTATGTATTTGTGTGTATACCACTTCTCATAGATTATATTTTATATTGTATTTTTAATATGCCAATAAAGGGCACTTATTTTAAGGAATTCGAGCTACTCTTCCCATCCTTGACTCAAAGATGAGTGCCACACATTCCCAGGCACTTTATAACCCCATATACATTTAGTGTTTCCACCAAATATATTCAGATTATTTATTTCAACAAGATAGAGTGTACAGAGATGAGTGTACAGAGATGAGTGTAAAGAGATGAGTGTACAGAGATGAGTGTACAGAGATGAGTGTACAGAGATGGGCGACACTCAGGTGTGCATGCAAGAAGCCTCTTAGTATACTGAGCATTTCGGGTAAACTTAAGCCTAATAAAGTTGAAAATTCATTTTACCCATTTTGGAGTGAGAACTGGTTACGCAGGTCCTGGTACAGGTACGTCTGGATGGGCAGGTGTGTGCTGGTGTAAGTGTAGTCGTAACGGGAACAAGGACGTCGACACACATTCTTCGCTGTTTACACAATATTGTAACTCAGTCTCAAGGTTTTCCCGTACGAATTATTACTCAAAATAATTTGTACAGTAATTATTAAGATCACAACTATATAGACACATAACACTGTATATGTAAGCTTAGTGTACATTATGCAAAGGACATATTGTTAAGGATTAAAATGGAAAACAGTTTAAAGGTTATGTTTGCAAAATATATCTGACAGTGAGAATGTTTTATTTAATTAATAAGTTTTCAATTACTGGGAAGTTTTAAGAAGTATATAAACATTGTGTAGATGGTGTTCTTTGTTTTGTTTAGCACATACCTTCGTTCCAACATTGGTCTGCCAGAGTAAAGTTCAGGTGACTGTCCTCTTGAATAAAGGTACTGTAGGCATTATGTGGGGGAGTGACATTCATGGCGTTAAACATTACGCTAAAACACTGGAAATTTATGTTCAGTGAGCACGGATTCCAACTATCTGCGAAAGTGTTATCATATCTGAGTCGTCAATATCTTATGAGTTTGCTGCACATTTAATACACCAGAACCTTTCACCACAAGTACTGAACCACTCATACAAAAGTCTCTTAAAATGCTATATTATACTTTACCTTCAACACTTGTGCTATTGGTGTTACTCATAGTGTGCCCATTACATTTATATTCCATGTTTCTTTATGCAATATCTATTTTTAGGTTAGGTAAAAGGACACTAGTGCAACTAATGTGACATTTTATTGTGGCAACGTTTCTCACCAGGAGCTTTGTCAAGCCGTTACAAACAATACATGGACACACAGGGTATATATATGCTCAGAGTGAGGTGTAATACTAGTGGTGGTAATACTACTGACTTTTCCACCACATGTATAGCTACTACCACTACCTCCATTAGTACTACAGTAGTATCACTACTACTACGTCTACCACCACTAGTATTGCACCTCACTCTGAGCATATATATACCCTGTGTGTCCATGTATTGTTTGTAACGGCTTGATAAAGCTCCTGGTGAGCGAAACGTTGCCACAATAAAATGTCACATTAGTTGCATTGTGTCCTTTTACTTAACATATTGTCGGTAATTCTGCCAACATTAATACAATCTATTTTTATGCATATATTATCGTTCATATTTTGCCTAGTATGTACACTTCATATTGTGTTTTATTTATGATGAACTATGAATTCATGTAATCATGACGATTGTTTCTATCTACCTAAATGCCTAATCATACCAATGAAAAAAATAGATAATGCCAAAGACATCACCTCCTGTGTGTAATTAACTACGCTGTGTTGAACTAGACAGCAAAAACAAGCCAATGATCATATAATGAGTCTAATTACGCACTTTCTAAAATATACCCTCAAAGGAAACTCCTTGATGCTGCTGAGAGACTTTCCAATTAAATATACCTGACTTTACCTTCCTTGAAGTGCCTCCTATTTCCCCAGGTGCTGAATGATCACTTACACGTTTAGTGTTTCCTCACCCACAAATAATGTACAATGTAAGTCCTGACAGACTCATACAACTTCGTCTTTCACATTTTCATTTATTGAACAATGGGCAAGTGTAGACCTAAAATCCTTTACGCATAAATTAGACACATATGCAATACTTGGGTATCTTTATTGAGGAAACGTTTCGCCACACGGTGGCTTCATCAGTCCAATACAAAGTAGAAAGTTGTAAGGAGAGGAGGAATTTGAGGTTATCAGTCCCTCGGCCTGGAGTCGATGTGTTCAGTCCATCAATCTTGTAGTAAGTACATCACAGGGCCGTCGAGGTGGCTTATATACTGTAGTCAGGTGAGGCGAAGCCACCTCTACGGCCTTGTGATGTACTTCCTACAAGATTGATGGACTGAAAACATCGACTCCAGGCCGAGGGACTGATTACCTCAAACTCCTCCTCTCCTTACAACTTTCTACTTTGTATTGGACTGATGAAGCCACTGTGTGGCGAAACGTTTCCTCAATAAAGATACCCAAGTGTTGCATATGTGTCTGATTTATAACTTGTTGGTTCTATGAACCATTCCTCTACATCCTTTACGCATGTTTAATGGTTTCGCAGTTGTAATCAACAACTATGAAAACAAAAGCTTAGCAGTGTACAACTTACCCTCTGAGTTATCCAGTCCATAGGTGCTACAGTTACAGATGTGCTTAAAGCACAGTCGTGAAGCACCAACATCACAATTTGGTTCAGTATTGAGGAAACTTTCTGTGTCCAGTCTGTAGTTAACTTTCTCTAATGATATGCACTCAGTCTCTGACCAGTCAAACACTGTCTTGATGCCCACGTCCCGCACCTGCAACCAGTCACAGGTACACTGTAATGTACATCACAGGTACACTGTACATACCTAAATTTGATGAGTTATGTTAGTTGCTGGAAAATGTATGTGCTTAGATATAAAGAATTAGTACTAGTAATATTATAATCATGATTAGTGCTAAACTCACAAGGGTCATACAGTGCTGAAATTCAATCAGTAACTATGACACTAGAACAGTGTGGCACTGCATGGCACTGAGTGGCACTGCACGACTTACTAGTCTAGATATTTCCTATAAATATAACAAAAATAATATTAATGTCTTATTAAGTAACAGCAACTTAAATTCTATATTGCATAACTGTCCTTCATAGGAGTTGCCTCAACACCAGTGAAGAGCTCTTGATTCAGGGAATTAGAGCTATCCTTCCCTTGGATCAAATATAATTGCCTCTCAATACCCCAGTTTTGGCTCTCCCTCATGAATATTGTATTACAGTCCTAAAATTGGTGTTGAAGTGATATGATTAATGTGTCCCTCTTGTGATATGTTCACTGTAATGCTCATTTCCAGATCCATTTCTTCCACTCTGTCTCTTGTTTGGGGTTTCTTCAAATTCCACGAGCTTTTACTTACTTGGATTGAAGTCCACCAGTCACTTGTTTCACCGCCTCTGCACTGCAATGTGTCCAAGTCTCCCTGAACGCCATCTCTGCTATCTTTTTTTTTCACATTCTCAGTACTGTTGTTTCACATCAGATGCACACACAGAATTAGTGTCCCTCTGGTAGTTCCTTTACAAATATCAGGAACAACAGTGAGCTTAGTACTGATCTTCAAGAGGCCCCATTTTTTTTACCCCTACCCATCCTGATACTTCCCTTTGTGCCTTCACATTCTATCTTTTGTTTTGTAGGTACTTGATCGACTGGACATTCCCCATCATTCTTGCTTCATCTTCTAGTTTGTGAAGAATGTCAAATGCTTTCGTGCAATCCATGAAGATGACGTCCACCCATCCCTGTTTCTAGCTCTATCTCAGTAATTGTAGCAAAACCTGTGTAGGCTGATCAGACAGTATTATACATCTCTTAATTAATCCATGTTTATTCCACTGATGAATTCGCTCCTCTTCTTCACAGTCTTATCTGATACTTTGTACATAAACCATCAGTGTCATGGAGGTTAGTGCACCCTGCCTGGACACTACACCAGCCACCTTCCAGTTATCCAAAATATATCCCCATGTACGTCAGTTTGCGTGCGGCCAGCAGTAATAACCAGGTTGATCAGACCCTGATCCACCACGAGGCTTGGTCTCAGACCGGACAGGGGGGGCGTTGAGCCCCGAAACCCTCTCCAGGTATACTCCAGGTATGTCTGTGTGTGTACTCACCTGTATGTGATATGTGATTGCAGGGGTCGAATCACAGCTTCTGGCCCCGCCTCTTTGCTAGTCACTACTAGGTCCACTCTCCCTGCTCCAAGGGATCAAGAGCCTTATCGTGTGTATGTGTGTACTTACCTATTTATGGTTGCAGGGATCGAGTCACAGCTTCTGTCCCCCTTCACTTGTCGCTACTGGGTCCACTCTCTCTCTCTGCTCCATGAGCTTTATCGTATCTCTTCTCAATGCTATGTATGGATCCTGCCTCTAATATATCACTCTCCAGATTATTCCACTTCCTGACAACTCTATGACTGAAGAGATACTTCCTAACATTCCTGTGACTCATCTGAGTCTTCAACTTCCAGTTGTGACACCTTGTTGCTGTGTCACATCTCTGAAACATCCTGCCCATATCCACATTGCCAATTCCTATCAGTATTTTATAGTGTCATCATCATGTCTCCATATCCTTCCTGTCCTCCAGTGTCGTCAAGTTGATTTCCCTTTAACCTCTCTTCGTAGGACATGCCCCTTAGCTCCGGGCATAGTCTTGTTAAAAATCTTTGCACTTTCTCTAATTTCGTGCTGCATACTCCAAATGGGCCTGACGTACACGGTGTACAGTCTTATACGATTTCTTAGGTTAGCCAGGCGCCCATATGCTGCAGCAGTTATTTGGTTGATGCGCACTTCAGGAGATGTGCTCGGTATTATGCTCACCCCTAGATCCTTTTCCTTAAGTGAGGTTTGCAGTCTTTGGCCCCCATAGCTTGAACGCTGTCTGCGGTCTTCTTTGACCTTCCACAATCTTCATGACTTTGCACTTGCTGGATCTGGACCAGGTTTGCAGCCTGTCCAGATCCCTTTGTAGTCCTACCTAATCCTCATCCGTTTGAATTCTTCGCATTAGCTTCACATCGTCTGCAAACAGGGACACCTCTGAATCTATTCCTTCCGTCATGTCGTTCACATATACCAGAAACAGCACCGGTCCTAGGACTGATCCCTTTGGAACCCTTGTTTGTCACAGGCGCCCACTCTGGCACCTCGATAAGTACCATCACTCGTTGTTTCCTTCCTGCCAGGTATTCTCTGATCCATTGCAGTGCCTTTCCTGTTATACCTGCCTCTGTGTGTGTGTGTGTGTGTGTGTGTGTGTGTGTGTGTGTGTATGTATGTGTACTCGCCTAATTATGGTTGCAGGGGTCGATCCATAGCTCTTGGCACTACTAGATCCACTGTCTCCTTGCTCCGTGAGCTTTATCATACCTCTTCTTAAAGCTATGTATTTATGTATGTGTGTGTGTGTGTGTGTGTGTTTGTTTGTGTATGTGGGTGTATGTGTGTGTGTGTTGCGTGTGTGTGTGTGTGTGTGTGTTTGTTTATGTATGTGGGTGTATGTGTGTGTGTGTGTGTGCGTGCGCATGCGTGCTGTACCCCCACTTGTTTGTTTACAAACAAATGCAAGCTGTCACGAGTAAAACAAAGCCAAATTACATATAGGAAATCACCACATGGCATGGAAAAAAAACCAGAACAAAAGGTGAGGCTGACCACAGTAAGAGAGACGTCGACTGCCGTGTAGACACCTGGGAGTAGCGGAACACCTTGACCCACTGCTACAAAGGCTGGGTGTGTGTGGTTGCTGACTAGAGTCACCTGGAGTCCAGTCTTCATCATCTGTGACACGTCCAGAATCTCTGGGTTTATCTCTGTTGACCACAGTAATGCTCTATTAATCAGTGTGTCTTTGTTGTGAATTTCGCTATGACTAGTGTTGCCAACGCTGTATGACACCTAGTGGGTTTAGCACTTGGTTTTAATAATAATAATAATAATAATAATAATAATAATAATAATAATAATAATAATAATAATAATAATAATAATAATAATAATAATAATAATAGTGTTGCCAACGGCAACTACATAAAATTATAAAAAATACGTGTTTGCTTATTGGGGTCTTTCAGTTCCCGCTGTTTTAGTAAACGTAAGGTAAGTTATATAATTCTTTTTAGACAAGGCCCCCTAAAAAAAGGAAAAATTAACGTGCTGCTTGAGGTGACGCAAGACGGGAACAGAGAGCTCAAAAGCAGGACGTCTGGCCACCCTAGACCGTATAGCACGGTAATGGTGACTCAAAATAACCACTGCATGTACACTTCCTATATTTTGCATTAAACATGATCTTTCTAGGATACACAAGTGATAGCCAAAACCCTTATATAGTAATCTCTATTTCTACGAGTACATGTACAAGGTATACAGACAATAGCTGGCATCAATGACATACTATATAGAAAGCCACTTGTTATGCAGAGCATTTAGGGCAAATTAGGTTAATTTTTCCCCTCAGGATGCGACCCACACCAGTCGGTTAACCCCACGGTACCTATTTACTCCTAGGTGAACATGGACAGCAGGTATTTAAGGGAACACGCCCTAATGTTTCCACCCGTACCAGGGATCGAGCCAATGTGTAAAGGTGAGTGCACTAAAAAATTAGCTACGGGGCATTTCGAGGGAGGTTCCCTGATGCTAGTGAGTGGCTCTTGATACAAAAAATTGGACCTGGCTTCCCTTCCTTGGAACCTGATTACCTCCTTACACAAACAACCTTCACACAGGAGAGAGAGGCTCAGTCCGACTTGGACATTTACAAAGTCCTACTGACCCTGTGTGACCCTCCACACGTTTCCCTCGTGAGTGTAATAACTCTCGGAACTCTCCATAACACGATTGCAAACAAATCGAAGAACGTATTTGCCACGGGTTCAAGCCCCGTTCCGTGATTAGGTTAGGTTAGGTAAGGTTTATCAGGAAACAGGACAGGTGTTTCCTGATGCGTGTCTTAGCCATATGATGACCCACCACTGGAGCTTTTGGTCATCTGACCGAGGCCTTCCCCTGGCTTACCAGTCCACCCCTTTCTAACGGTGATTAGTGTAATAGTGCCCACCTGGATGATCGTCCTGGGTGACGTTGATGTAGAGAGAGACACCCAGGTACTCCCCCTCCATGGCCTGGGTGTGGTTGGCAGCGGCAAAGTAAGTGTAGCACTTGCCAGCCATGGTGGGAGTGACCACGAAGCCCATGCAACACTCCTCCGTGTCCATGCTGATGGTGCCCACGCCACACCGTAGCACCAGCTCCTCACACCTGCACGGGAGGAGGACGATATGCCACGTAAATCTAGAAAAATGGTTGGTTAATGAGGGAAGGGGTTAAAGCGAAAATCTAATGTGAAGGATCTGGGAGTGATAATGTCAGAGAATCTTATTTTCAAAGACAATGTCTCTACCACATCTGCTAGGAAAATGATAGGATGGATAATGATAACTTTCAAAACTAGAGATGCCAAGCCAATGATGATTCTCTTCAAATCGCTTGTTCTCTCTAGGCTGGAATACTGCTGTATAATAACGGCCCCTTTCAAGGCAGGGGAAATTGCAGACCTGGAGAATATACAGAGAACTTTCACTGCATGAATAAGCACAATAAAGCACCTAAATTACTGAGAACGGTTGAAGTCCCTTGACCTGTACTCCTTGGAACGCAGGCGAGAAAGATTCATGATAATATACACTTGGAAAAACCTAGAGAGACTAGTCCAAAATCTGCATGTGGAAATCACTCCCTACGAAAGCAAAAGACTCGGCAGGCGATGCAACATTCCCTCAATGAAAAGCAGAGGTAGTACACTAAGAGACAACACAATAAGTGTCAGGGGCCCATGATTGTTCAGTTGCCTCTCAGCACCTGACCGGCCGGGCTTGCTTGCGGTTAGCAGTAACAGCCTGGTTGATCAGGCCCTGATCCACCACGAGGCCTGGTCATGGACCGGGCCGCATATAGAATAACTGCGTATATCCTGTGTACACTAATGCCTTTAAGTTTACGTACCTGTAAGAGATGGCATCAATGAGTTGGTTGTGCGTCAGGTTGTGAGTCCGCATGATGGAGAGGAGTTGACTGTGTGAGTTAGTGAGGAACTGACGTCCAGCAGCGGTGAAGAGGAAGTCTTGACGTAGGAGGAAGGCAGAACCAGTGATGGCGATCAGGTAGTTAGTGACGTCAGGGGTGATGTTGAGGGCTGATCAACACACAACACACGACGTCACGTTAATAATGAAAAAAAAAATCAGAGATAGTGAAGAAGTCTATTTTTGATCAATAATCATTGAGTGAGTTGGGTGTCTTAACGTTATAACATCTCGCCAGGCCATGGAGCTGAACTCTTCTCCAGGCTGAGGGACTGACCACCTCAGAACTACGTCTTCAAGGGTGACTGATTACATCACCTTTACCTCGCCACTACTCCCGCTGCCTCCAATTTATACTCTGTATTTGACTGGAGAAGCCTACCGTGTAGGCGATGTCTCGACAATAAAGATTCTCCACTGCTGCCCATGTCTTTTACTGGCCGGTACTGTGTACCAATTTCATAATTATATTAATAATCATTATACTAAGAGGTTACAGTACCAACAAGCTGGTGGACAAGATACATGTGCAACACTCTGGTATCTTTATATTCAACTGAAGACGCCTACTGCGTAGGTGAAACGTTTCAGGAACGAATATCCCGCAGTGTTGCACCTGCGTCTTATTTGACTGTTGAGCCAAGACAACGCAAGAAAGTAGTGTGGCTGATTTCCCCGGGATGCCACCCAAAGCAATCGACTGATACCCAGGTACCTACTTACTACCAGATGAACAGGAGCAGCAGTTGTAAGGTGACTAACACCCGGGCACCTACTTACTACCAAGTGAACAGGGGCACAGATAGGTAGAAGAGTAGCGACAGGCTCCAAGGTACTACGATAAGACTATCTAGAATAGTGGATTAGTTAACGATAGCTGCCTTCCATATGGGAGGCAATAAATAATAAATTATTTGTAGGAAGAAAATGTAAATATAAAGGAAGAAATAAATAATAGCCATTGCAGTATGTGCATAAGGGTTCGATACGGCGTACGCTGTCACTGGCCCTATAAACCAAAACAACATGTAGATAAGAGTCGGTTGTAGGACTCGCTTGCCATAGATTCGAACTCTACCCTTCTGAGTTATATATATATATATATATATATATATATATATATATATATATATATATATATATATATATATATATATATATTAGCGTTGTTGAACGCTGCAGATATATAAAGGACGAGTTATGAAAGCAAACAAGGAACCTTGGCGTAATGAATGATCATTGAGGGTTAAAGTGCCTCGTTAACGAGCCATGAGAGGTAGTTAGCAGAGTTATTATTTGTGCCAGCAATGTACTGTGAGGGGGGAGGAGGGGAGTGTAATTTGCCAACTATAATATAGTATTATTACCTGAACAATGACATTCATAACATCAGTACCTGAACAATGACATTCATAACATCAGTACCTGAACAATGACAGTCATAACATCAGCACCTGAACAATAACAGTCATAACATCAGTACCTGAACAATAACAGTCATAACATCAGTACCTGAACAATAACAGTCATAACATCAGTACCTGAACAATGACAGTCATAACATCAGTACCTGAACAATGACAGTCATAACATCAGTACCTGAACAATGACAGTCATAACATCAGTACCTGAACAATGACAGTCATAACATCAGTACCTGAACAATGACAGTCATAACATCAGTACCTGAACAATAACAGTCATAACATCAGTACCTGAACAATAACAGTCATAACATCAGTACCTGAACAATGCCAGACATAACATCAGTACCTGAACAATACCAGTCATAACATCAGTACCTGAACAATAACAGACATAACATCAGTACCTGAACAATGACAGTCATAACATCAGTATCTGAATAATGACAGTCATAACATCAGTACCTGAACAATAACAGTCATAACATCAGTACCTGAACAATGACAGTCATAACATCAGTACCTGAACAATGACAGTCATAACATAAGTACCTGAACAATGACAGTCATAACATCAGTACCTGAACAATGACAGTCATAACATCAGTACCTGAACAATGACAGTCAACATTAGTACCTGAACAATGACAGACATAACATAAGTACCTGAACAATAACAGTCATAACATCAGTACCTGAAAATGACAGTCATAACATCAGTACCTGAACAATGACAGTCAACATTAGTATCTGAACAATGACAGACATAACATCAGTACCTGAACAATGACAGTCATTATATCAGTACCTGAACAATGGCAGTCATAACATCAGTACATGGACAATAACAGTCATAACATCAGTACCTGAACAATGACAGTCATAACATCAGTACCTGAACAATGAGAGACAACATTAGTACCTGAACAATGACAGTCATAACATCAGTACCTGAACAATGACAGTCATAACATCAGTACCTGAACAATGACAGTCAACATTAGTACCTGAACAATGACAGTCAACATTAGTACCTGAACAATGACAGTCAACATTAGTACCTGAACAATGACAGTCAACATTAGTACCTGAACAATGGCAGTCATAACATCAGTACCTGAACAATGACAGTCATAACATCAGTACCTGAACAATAACAGTCATAACATCAGTACCTGAACAATGACAGTCATAACATCAGTACCTGAACAATGACAGTCATAACATCAGTACCTGAATAATGACAGTCATAACATCAGTACCTGAAAAATGACAGTCATAACATCAGTACCTGAACAATGACAGTCAACATCAGTACCTGAACAAAGACAGTCATAACATCAGCACCTGAACAATAACAGTCATAACATCAGTACCTGAACAATAACAGACATAACATCAGTACCTGAACAATGACAGTCATAACATCAGTACCTGAATAATGACAGTCATAACATCAGTACCTGAACAATGACAGTCATAACATCAGTACCTGAACAATGAGAGTCAACATTAGTACCTGAACAATGACAGTCATAACATCAGTACCTGAACAATGACAGTCATAACATCAGTACCTGAACAATGACAGTCAACATTAGTACCTGAACAATGACAGTCAACATTAGTACCTGAACAATGACAGTCAACATTAGTACCTGAACAATGGCAGTCATACCATCAGTACCTGAACAATGACAGTCATAACATCAGTACCTGAACAATAACAGTCATAACATCAGTACCTGAACAATGACAGTCATAACATCAGTACCTGAACAATGACAGTCATAACATCAGTACCTGAATAATGACAGTCATAACATCAGTACCTGAACAATGACAGTCATAACATCAGTACCTGAACAATGACAGTCATAACATCAGTACCTGAATAATGACAGTCATAACATCAGTACCTGAATAATGACAGTCATAACATCAGTACCTGAACAATAACAGTCATAACATCAGTACCTGAACAATGACAGTCATAAGATCAGTACCTGAATAATGACAGTCATAACATCAGTACCTGAACAATGACAGTCATAACATCAGTACCTGAATAATGACAGTCATAACATCAGTACCTGAACAATGACAGTCATAACATAAGTACCTGAACAATGACAGTCAACATTAGTACCTGAACAATGACAGTCATAACATCAGTACCTGAATAATGACAGTCATAACATCAGTACCTGAACAATAACAGACATAACATCAAAAAAAAAAAAAAAAAAAAAAAAAAATCAGTACCTGAACAATGATCAACATTAGTACCTGAAAATGACAGTCATAACATCAGTACTGAACAATGACAGTCATAACATCAGTACCTGAACAATGACAGTCAACATTAGTACCTGAACAATGACAGTCAACATTAGTACCTGAACAATGACAGTCAACATTAGTACCTGAACAATGGCAGTCATAACATCAGTATCTGAACAATGACAGTCATAACATCAGTACCTGAACAATAACAGTCATAACATCAGTACCTGAACAATGACAGTCATAACATCAGTACCTGAACAATGACAGTCATAACATCAGTACCTGAACAATGACAGTCAACATTAGTACCTGAACAATGACAGTCATAACATCAGTACCTGAATAATGACAGTCATAACATCAGTACCTGAACAATAACAGACATAACATCAGTACCTGAACAATGACAGTCATAACATCAGTACCTGAATAATGACAGTCATAACATCAGTACCTGAACAATGACAGTCATAACATCATACCTGAACAATGACAGTCATAACATCAGTACCTGAACAATGACAGTCATAACATCAGCACTGAACAATAACAGTCATAACATCAGTACCTGAACAATGACAGTCATAACATCAGTACCTGAACAATGACAGTCATAACATCAGTACCTGAACAAAGACAGTCATAACATCAGCACCTGAACAATAACAGTCATAACATCAGTACCTGAACAATAACAGACATAACATCAGTACCTGAACAATGACAGTCATAACATCAGTACCTGAATAATGACAGTCATAACATCAGTACCTGAACAATGACAGTCATAACATCAGTACCTGAACAATGAGAGTCAACATTAGTACTGAACAATGACAGTCAAACATCAGTACCTGAACAATGACAGTCATAACATCAGTACCTGAACAATGACAGTCAACATTAGTACCTGAACAATGACAGTCAACATTAGTACCTGAACAATGACAGTCAACATTAGTACCTGAACAATGGCAGTCATACCATCAGTACCTGAACAATGACAGTCATAACATCAGTACCTGAACAATAACAGTCATAACATCAGTACCTGAACAATGACAGCATAACATCAGTACCTGAACAATGACAGTCATAACATCAGTACCTGAATAATGACAGTCATAACATCAGTACCTGAACAATGACAGCATAACATAGTACCTGAACAATGACAGTCAACATCAGTACCTGAATAATGACAGTCATAACATCAGTACCTGAAAATGACAGTCATAACATCAGTACCTGAACAATAACAGTCATAACATCAGTACCTGAACAATGACAGTCAACATCAGTACCTGAATAATGACAGTCATAACATCAGTACCTGAACAATGACAGTCATAACATCAGTACCTGAATAATGACAGTCATAACATCAGTACCTGAACAATGACAGTCATAACATCAGTACCTGAACAATGACAGTCAACATTAGTACCTGAACAATGACAGTCATAACATCAGTACCTGAATAATGACAGTCATAACATCAGTACCTGAACAATAACAGCAACATAGTACCTGAACAATGACAGTCATAACATCAGTACCTGAATAATGACAGTCATAACATCAGTACCTGAACAATACAGCATAACATCAGTACCTGAACAATGAAGTCAACATTAGTACCTGAAAATGACAGTCATAACATCAGTACCTGAACAATGACAGTCATAAATCAGTACCTGAACAATGACAGTCAACATTAGTACCTGAACAATGACAGTCAACATTAGACCTGAACAATGACAGTCAACATAGTACCTGAACAATGGCAGTCATAACATCAGTACTGAACAATGACAGTCATAACATCAGTACTGAACAAAACAGTCATAACATCAGACCTGAACAATACAGTCATAACATCAGTACTGAACAATACAGCATAACATCAGTACCTGAACAATGACAGTCAACATTAGTACCTGAATAATGACAGTCATAACATCAGTACCTGAAAATGACAGTCATAACATCAGTACCTGAACAATAGATAACATTAGTACTGAACAATGACAGTCATAACATCAGTACCTGAAAATGACAGTCATAACATCAGTACCTGAACAATGACAGTCAACATTAGTACCTGAACAATGACAGTCAACATTAGTACCTGAACAATGACAGTCAACATTAGACCTGAACAATGCAGTCATACATCAGTACCTGAACAATGACAGTCATAACATCAGTACTGAACAATACAGTCATAACATCAGTACCTGAACAAGACAGTCATAACATCAGACCTGAACAATACAGTCATAACATCAGTACCTGAAAATACAGCATAACATCAGTACCTGAACAATGACAGTCAACATTAGTACCTGAAAATGACAGTCATAACATCAGTACCTGAATAATGACAGTCATAACATCAGTACCTGAAAATGAAGTCAACATAGTACCTGAACAATAACAGTCATAACATCAGCAATGCTCGAACAATGACAGTCATAACATCAGACCTGAACAATGACAGTCATTAGTACCTGAAAATGACAGTCAACATTAGTACCTGAACAATGACAGTCAACATTAGTACCTGAACAATGGCAGTCAACATTAGTACCTGAACAATGACAGTCATAACATCAGTACCTGAAAATGACAGTCATAAAATCAGTACCTGAACAATACAGCATAACATCAGTACCTGAACAATGACAGTCATAACATCAGTACCTGAATAATGACAGTCATAACATCAGTACCTGAACAATGACAGTCATAACATCAGTACCTGAACAATGAGAGTCAACATTAGTACCTGAACAATGACAGTCATAACATCAGTACCTGAACAATGACAGTCATAACATCAGTACCTGAACAATGACAGTCATAACATCAGTACCTGAACAATGACAGTCATAACATCAGTACCTGAACAATGACAGTCAACATTAGTACCTGAACAATGACAGTCATAACATCAGTACCTGAATAATGACAGTCATAACATCAGTACCTGAACAATAACAGACATAACATCAGTACCTGAACAATGACAGTCATAACATCAGTACCTGAATAATGACAGTCATAACATCAGTACCTGAACAATGACAGTCATAACATCAGTACCTGAACAATGACAGTCATAACATCAGTACCTGAACAATGACAGTCATAACATCAGCACCTGAACAATAACAGTCATAACATCAGTACCTGAACAATGACAGTCATAACATCAGTACCTGAACAATGACAGTCATAACATCAGTACCTGAACAATGACAGTCATAACATCAGCACCTGAACAATAACAGTCATAACATCAGTACCTGAACAATAACAGACATAACATCAGTACCTGAACAATGACAGTCATAACATCAGTACCTGAATAATGACAGTCATAACATCAGTACCTGAACAATGACAGTCATAACATCAGTACCTGAACAATGAGAGTCAACATTAGTACCTGAACAATGACAGTCATAACATCAGTACCTGAACAATGACAGTTATAACATCAGTACCTGAACAATGACAGTCAACATTAGTACCTGAACAATGACAGTCAACATTAGTACCTGAACAATGACAGTCAACATTAGTACCTGAACAATGGCAGTCATAACATCAGTACCTGAACAATGACAGTCATAACATCAGTACCTGAACAATAACAGTCATAACATCAGTACCTGAACAATGACAGTCATAACATCAGTACCTGAACAATGACAGTCATAACATCAGTACCTGAATAATGACAGTCATAACATCAGTACCTGAACAATGACAGTCATAACATCAGTACCTGAACAATGACAGTCATAACATCAGTACCTGAACAATAACAGTCATAACATCAGTACCTGAATAATGACAGTCATAACATCAGTACCTGAACAATGACAGTCATAACATCAGTACCTGAACAATGACAGTCATAACATCAGTACCTGAACAATAACAGTCATAACATCAGTACCTGAACAATGACAGTCATAACATCAGTACCTGAATAATGACAGTCATAACATCAGTACCTGAACAATGACAGTCATAACATCAGTGTTGGTAGAATTACCGACAATATGTTAAGTAAAAGGACACAAATGCAACTAATGTGACATTTTATTGTGGCAACGTTTCGCTCACCAGGAGCTTTGTCAAGCCGTTACAAACAATACATGGACACACAGGGTATATATAGGCTCAGAGTGAGGTGCAATACTAGTGGTGGTAGAAGTAGTAGTGATATAAGTTGTAGTAGTAGTAGTGATATAAGTAGTAGTAGTAGTAGTAGTAATACAATAAGGTAGAACAATCAACTCGCACATGAGTAAAAGGTGATAAAAACAATACTTGGGTAGTATAAAAATAGGTTAGACAAATATTTCTGTTGGAGGTTGGAATAGAGAAGACCTGTATCAGTGTTCCACATCTGCGATGTGCTTGTGTAGTATTAGCAGGAGAGATTATGTGATGGTAGGGTTTACTGTTTTCAGGAGGATTCTTGCTGAGACTTCAGAGATGGTGAAGCTGCCTTTGTTTTCTTTAACTGTGTTAGAAACAGCGATAAGTGCTGATTCATGGCACTTGCGTCTGCGGAAATTAGTTTCTTTGATTGCTAATCGGGCGTCTCTGAATTTCATGAGATGATTGTTGGAATTTCGGTGTTGTACGCAGGCGTTGTTCAGGTTATCGTTCCTACATGCATTAATGTGTTCATTGAGGCGTATTTCGAGGTTTCTTGCTGTTTCTCCTACATAAATCCTGTCGCAGCCTCCACAGGGAATAGTGTAGACCCCCGCGTTGACTGGTTCATGGTGCTTGGATTTTGTCCTTGTTAGATCCTTTATAGAAGTGCTGGAAGCGATGGCGACTCTAGTGTTAGCTTGTGCAAGTACTTTAGAAATGTCTCATTAGTTGCATTTGTGTCCTTTTACTTAACATAACATCAGTACCTGAACAATGACAGTAATAACATCAGTACCTGAACAATGACAGTCAACATTAGTACCTGAACAATGACAGACATAACATCAGTACCTGAACAATGACAGTCATAACATCAATACTCTCACACTAACAGTCATCATTAATGTATTACTTTTAAATTATTCATGATATACAATACTGAGAACTTGTTGAATAAGACAAACGCGCCACACTTGAGTGTCTTCATTGAAGAAACCTTTCGCCTGCTCAGCAGGCTTCTTCAGTCGAATACAAGGGTGACTTTAATACTGGAAAGAAGCGGAGAGGTAACTTTGAGATGTTCAGTCCCATGGCCTTACCGGAGATGGAACAAGGGACTGATCACCTAACATGGATAGAAATCCTATTCTGAAAGGGACTCTGAAACAAACGATGACGCTGCTTCGCAGTTCTATAAAGCAGTGAAAGATAGCAGAGTAGTGCAGGATAACATAGTGCAAGATAACAGAGTAGTGCAGGATAACATAGTGCAAGATAACAGAGTAGTGCAGGATAACACAGTGCAAGATAACAGAGTAGTGCAGGATAACATAGTGCAAGATAACAGAGTAGTGCAGGATAACATAGTGCAAGATAACAGAGTAGTGCAGGATAACATAGTGCAAGATAACAGAGTAGTGCAGGATAACATAGTGCAAGATAACAGAGTAGTGCAGGATAACATAGTGCAAGATAACAGAGAAGTGTAGGATAACATAGTACAAGATAACAGAGAAGTGTAGGATAACATAGTGCAAGATAACAGAGTAGTGTAGGATAACATAGTGCAAGATAACAGAGAAGTGTAGGATAACATAGTACAAGATAACAGAGAAGTGTAGGATAACATAGTGCAGGATAACAGAGTAGTGTAGGATAACAGAGTAGTGCAGGATAACAGAGTAGTGTAGGATAACATAGTACAGGATAACAGAGTAGTGTAGGATAACAGAGTAGTGTAGGATAACATAGTGCAAGATAACAGAGTAGTGTAGGATAACATAGTGCAAGATAACAGAGTAGTGTAGGATAACATAGTACAGGATAACAGAGTAGTGTAGGATAACATAGTGCAAGATAACAGAGTAGTGTAGGATAACATAGTGCAAGATAACAGAGTAGTGTAGGATAACATAGTACAGGATAACAGAGTAGTGTAGGATAACATAGTGCAAGATAACAGAGTAGTGTAGGATAACATAGTACAGGATAACAGAGTAGTGTAGGATAACATAGTACAGGATAACAGAGTAGTGTAGGATTACATAGTGCAAGATAACAGAGTAGCGTAGGATAACAGAGTAGTGTAGGATAACATAGTGCAAGATAACAGAGAAGTGTAGGATAACAGAGTAATGTAGGATAACATAGTGCAGGATAACAGAGATGTGTAGGATAACATAGTACAGGATAACAGAGTAGTGTAGGATAACATAGTGCAAGATAACAGAGTAGTGTAGGATAACATAATACAGGATAACAGAGTAGTGCAGGATAACATAGTACAGGATAACAGAGAAGTGTAGGATAACAGAGTAGTGTAGGATAACATAGTGCAGGATAACAGAGTAGTGTAGGATAACATAGTGCAAGATAACAGAGAAGTGTAGGATAACATAGTGCAAAATAACAGAGTAGTGCAGGATAACATAGTGCAGGATAACAGAGAAGTGTAGGATAACAGAGTAGTGCAGGATAACATAGTGCAAGATAACAGAGTAGTGCAGGATAACATAGTGCAAGATAACAGAGTAGTGCAGGATAACATAGTGCAGGATAACAGAGAAGTGTAGGATAACAGAGTAGTGCAGGATAACATAGTGCAAGATAACAGAGTAGTGTAGGATAACATAGTACAGGATAACAGAGTAGTGTAGGATAACATAGTGCAAGATAACAGAGTAGTGTAGGATAACATAATACAGGATAACAAAGTAGTGCAGGATAACATAGTACAGGATAACAGAGAAGTGTAGGATAACAGAGTAGTGTAGGATAACATAGTGCAGGATAACAGAGTAGTGTAGGATAACAGAGTAGTGTAGGATAACATAGTGCAAGATAACAGAGAAGTGTAGGATAACATAGTGCAAGATAACAGAGTAGTGCAGGATAACATAGTGCAAGATAACAGAGTAGTGTAGGATAACATAGTGCAAGATAACAGAGAAGTGTAGGATAACATAGTGCAAGATAACAGAGTAGTGTAGGATAACAGAGTAGTGTAGGATAACATAGTGCAGGATAACAGAGAAGTGTAGGATAACAGAGATAGGTAAAGATAACAGAGAAGTGTAGATAACAGAGTAGTGTAGGATAACATAGTAAGTACCAAGGAGAGAACACTTTACGCAAGTACCAAGGAGAGAACACTTTACGTAAGTACCAAGGAGAGAACACTACGCAAGTTACCAAGGAGAGAACACTTACAATACCAAGGAGAGAACACTTTACGTAAGTACCAAGGAGAGAACACTTTACGTAAGTACCAAGGAGAGAACACTTTACGTAAGTACCAAGGAGAGAACACTACGCAAGTACCAAGGAGAGAACACTTTACGTAAGTACCAAGGAGAGAACACTTTACGTAAGTACCAAGGAGAGAACACTTTACACAAGTACCAAGGAGAGAACACTTTACGCAAGTACCAAGGAGAGAACACTTTATGCAAGTACCAAGGAGAGAACACTTTACGTAAGTACCAAGGAGAGAACACTTTACGTAAGTACCAAAAAGAGAACACATTATGCAAGTACCAAGGAGAGAACACTTTGCGCAAGTACCAAGGAGAGAACACTACGCAAGTAAAAAGGAGAAAACACTTTACGCAAGTACCAAGGAGAGAACACTACGCAAGTACCAAGGAGAGAACACTTTACGCAAGTACCAAGGAGAGAACACTTTACGCAAGTACCAAGGAGAGAACACTTTACACAAGTACCAAGGAGACAACACTTTACACAAGTAACAAGGAGAGAACATTTTACGCAAGTACCAAGGAGAGAACACTTTACGTAAGTACGAAGGACAGAACACTTTACGTAAGTACCAAGGAGACAACACTACACAAGTACCATGGAGACAACACTTTACACAAGTACCATGGAGACAACACTTTACACAAGTACCAAGGAGACAACACTTTACACAAGTACCATGGAGACAACACTTTACACAAGTACGAAGGAGAGAACACTTTATGCAAGTACCAAGGAGAGAACACTTTACGCAAGTACCAAGGAGAGAAAACTTTACACAAGTACCAAGGAGAGAACGCTTTACACAAGTACCAAGGAGAGAACACTTTACACAAGTACCATGGAGACAACACTTTACACAAGTACCAAGGAGAGAACACTTTACGCAAGTACCAAGGAGAGAACACTTTACGTAAGTACCAAGGACAGAACACTTTACGTAAGTACCAAGGAGACAACACTACACAAGTACCATGGAGACAACACTTTACACAAGTACCATGGAGACAACACTTTACACAAGTACCAAGGAGACAACACTTTACACAAGTACCATGGAGACAACACTTTACACAAGTACCAAGGAGAGAACACTTTACACAAGTACCAAGGAGAGAACACTTTACACAAGTACCAAGGAGAGAAGTACCAAGGAGACAACACTTTACACAAGTACCAAGGAGAGAACACTTTACGCAAGTACGAAGGAGAGAACACTTTACGCAAGTACCAAGGACAGAACACTTTACGTAAGTACCAAGGAGACAACACTTTACACAAGTACCATGGAGAGAACACTTTACGTAAGTACCAAGGAGACAACACTTTACACAAGTACCAAGGAGAGAACACTTTACGTAAGTACCAAGGAGACAACACTTTACACAAGTACCATGGAGACAACACTTTACACAAGTACCAAGGAGAGAACACTTTACGCAAGTACGAAGAACACTTTACGCAAGTACCAAGGACAGAACACTTTACGTAAGTACCAAGGAGACAACACTTTACACAAGTACCATGGAGAGAACACTTTACGTAAGTACCAAGGAGACAACACTTTACACAAGTACCAAGGAGAGAACACTTTACGTAAGTACCAAGGAGACAACACTTTACACAAGTACCATGGAGACAACACTTTACACAAGTACCAAGGAGACAACACTTTACACAAGTACCAAGGAGACAACACTTTACACAAGTACCAAGGAGACAACACTTTACACAAGTACCAAGGAGACAACACTTTACACAAGTACCAAGGAGACAACACTTTACACAAGTACCAAGGAGACAACACTTTACACAAGTACCAAGGAGACAACACTTTACACAAGTACCAAGGAGACAACACTTTACACAAGTACCATGGAGAGAACACTTTACGTAAGTACCAAGGAGACAACACTTTACACAAGTACCAAGGAGAGAACACTTTACGTAAGTACCAAGGAGACAACACTTTACACAAGTACCATGGAGACAACACTTTACACAAGTACCAAGGAGACAACACTTTACACAAGTACCAAGGAGACAACACTTTACACAAGTACCAAGGAGACAACACTTTACACAAGTACCAAGGAGACAACACTTTACACAAGTACCAAGGAGACAACACTTTACACAAGTACCAAGGAGACAACACTTTACACAAGTACCAAGGAGACAACACTTTACACAAGTACCAAGGAGACAACACTTTACACAAGTACCAAGGAGACAACACTTTACACAAGTACCAAGGAGACAACACTTTACACAAGTACCAAGGAGACAACACTTTACACAAATACCAAGGAGACAACACTACACAAGTACCAAGGAGACAACACTTTACACAAGTACCAAGGAGACAACACTTTACACAAGTACCAAGGAGACAACACTTTACACAAGTACCAAGGAGACAACACTTTACACAAGTACCAAGGAGACAACACTTTACACAAGTACCAAGGAGACAACACTTTACACAAGTACCAAGGAGACAACACTTTACACAAGTACCAAGGAGACATCACTTTACACAAGTACCAAGGAGACAACACTTTACACAGGTACCAAGGAGAGAACACTTTACACAAATACCATGGAGACAACACTTTACACAAGTACCAAGGAGACAACACTTTACACAAGTACCATAGAGACAACGCTTTACCCAAGTACCAAGGAGAGAACACTTTACACAAGTACCAAGGAGAGAACACTTTACACAAGTACCAAGGAGACAACACTTTACACAAGTACCAAGGAGACAACACTTTACACAAGTACCAAGGAGACAACACTTTACACAAGTACCAAGGAGATAACACTTTATAAAGTAGAACATTAATTTTATTTATTTACAAACGACTGATTTTAGTACTTTTTATGACAAGCTGCAAAGGATTTTAGTCGTGTCGTCATTGTTACATGTTGGTAAGATGGTAACAGTTACCATTGAAAAAAACACACACACACACACACTGTCAGAGGAGACATGATAACGACATACAAAATACTGCGGGGAATCGACAAGGTAGACAGTGACAGGATGTTCCAGAGAGGGAACACAGAGACAAGGGGACACAACTGGAAGCTGAAGACTCAGATGAGTCAAAGGGATGTTAGGAAGCATTTCTTCAGCCACAGAGTAGTCAGGAAGTGGAATAGTCTAGAGAAAGATATAGTGGAGGCAGGAACCTTACATAGTTTTAATACAAGGTATGATAAAGCTCATGGAGCAGGGAGAGCAGAGACCCACTAGCAGACAGCGAAGAGGCGGGGCCAGGAGCTGAGTCTCGACCCCTGCAACCACAATTAGATGAGTAGGTGAGTACACACACACACACACACACAGCCCCCGGTGGCCTAGTGGGTAAAGCTCTTGCTTCACGCACGGAGGGGCCGGGTTCAATTCCCGGTGGGGCAGAAACATTTCGAAGTGTTTCCTTATATACACATACACACACACATATATACAACAGGCCTAGTGTCTAATTGGCATGTGCCTAGGACAAAATGGTAACTAACATGAAGAGGAGAGGGTTAGGAGAGATGTTATCAGGTAGTACACGATGCTAGGGGGGTAGTGACTGAGTACACTGGAAGGAAGTTTGACAGGCTCAACATCAAGTTGGTTATAATAATAATATCTTTATTTCTACAAGTACATGTACACGGTATACAGGCCTAGCTGACATCAATGACATACTACTGTATAGAAAGCCCCTTGTTATGCAGAGCATTTCGGGCAAATTAGGTGAGTTTTGTCCCAGGATGCGACCTGCACCCGTCGACTAACACCCAGGTACCCATTTTACAATCGGAGTAAGGAAACACCCCCAAAATTTCTACCCTCGCCGGGAATCGAACCCGGGACCTCGCCGTGTGAAGCAAGAGCTTTAGCCACAGGGCCACGGTTGGTGACTGGCGCGATGTCCTGACACAGGTCTTCTTCCTACCATGACCTGTCAGTGGCTTCTTCATGATGTAAAAGTGGAGGCATCATTAATGAATGGTCCTATGGTGGAGCTTGGTGATTATGACCTTATGGCTGAAGCTGAGCGGTTATGGCTGTCTGGAGCCGCTATGACTGGGGCCTGGTGTCTGTGACTGGGGTCTGGTGTCTGTGACTGGGGCCTGGTGTCTGTGACGGGCCTGGTGTCTGTGACTGGGGCCTGGTGTCTGTGACAGGGGCCTGGTGTCTGTGACTGGGGCCTGGTGTCTGTGACTGGGGCCTGGTGTCTGTGACTGGGGCCTGGTGTCTGTGACTGGGTTCTGGTGTCTGTGACTGGGGTCTGGTGTCTGTGACTGGGGCCTGGTGTCTGTGACGGGCCTGGTGTCTGTGACTGGGGCCTGGTGTCTGTGACTGGGGCCTGGTGTCTGTGACGGCCTGGTGTCTGTGACTGGGGCCTGGTGTCTGTGACTGGGGCCTGGTGTCTGTGACAGGGCCTGGTGTCTGTGACTGGGGCCTGGTGTCTGTGACTGGGGCCTGGTGTCTGTGACTGGGGCCTGGTGTCTGTGACTGGGGCCTGGTGTCTGTGACGGGCCTGGTGTCTGTGACTGGGGCCTGGTGTCTGTGACGGGCCTGGTGTCTGTGACTGGGGCCTGGTGTCTGTGACTGGGGCCTGGTGTCTGTGACTGGGGCCTGGTGTCTGTGACTGGGGCCTGGTGTCTGTGACTGGGGCCTGGTGTCTGTGACTGGGGCCTGGTGTCTGTGACTGGGGCCTGGTGTCTGTGACAGGGGCCTGGTGTCTGTGACTGGGGCCTGGTGTCTGTGACAGGGGCCTGGTGTCTGTGACTGGGGCCTGGTGTCTGTGACAGGGGCCTGGTGTCTGTGACTGGGGCCTGGTGTCTGTGACTGGGGCCTGGTGTCTGTGACTGGGGCCTGGTGTCTGTGACTGGGGCCTGGTGTCTGTGACTGGGGCCTGGTGTCTGTGACTGGTGCCTGGTGTCTGTGACTGGGGCCTGGTGTCTGTGACGGGCCTGGTGTCTGTGACTGGGGCCTGGTGTCTGTGACTGGGGCCTGGTGTCTGTGACAGACATAGCAAGTGACAGCGTAAAGACGTGGCTACCGATTTGGCAAAGATGGTATTAGATATTGGTGCTGGCACAATGCATCTGGCAACGAGTGGCCGAGAAGAACTGCATTCAGACTTGAATGTTTTATCAGTGGTGATGCAAGACGACGTTCATCTACATTGACATTGTTGATGAAGGACCTTTCAGAGCGGCCACTGGAAATAAGTCACTTCGTCTGACTTTTTTGGGGTTATCCTAGGTTCTCTACACATATGCTGCTATGTATGATAATCTGTGTAACTGTATTTGTGTATACCTGAACAAACTTACTTACTTTCCTATTGCCAACGCTGAGGGTGGCTCCTGTCACCCGTTATTTGTATATTGTTCCAGTCACGATTTTGTGCCTTTTAGTTTTTTCTGTTTATTGTTTAATTCATGTTAAGCGCTAAACCCATGTGGGTCATTCAGAGCAAGACGTGGTGGAGGCTTGATCCTCTGTCTGCTGATGGCAAGACAGGCGGGTTTCCTATTTGTACTTAGCTATATAGACAAGTTGTGAGTTTGATGCTCATTGGTGAGAACGCACCGTATTAGACTGCGCCTGTGCCGACAACGTAGACGTGCTCAGCTTCTTTCCAGATCCCCGTGGGGACGGGGATTGTGACTGAGTCCACAATGAAGAAGCCTGTTGGGTTTGAGATGCTGCAACTGTGATTTGTCCTCCAGGAGACTTACGTGCACACTCCTACCAAAGGTTCCCGTTGAGAGCGTCACTAACGGTAGGGTACCTCGTAAGTGGAGCCGTAGTGCACACGCCAGTACTGCCACCATGCACATGCTGCCCTCACTATACTGGATACATCCCAGTCAAGACCTTCCGTTTCCATGCCATAGGAAGTCGGCGAAGACTGCAACCAATTGCTGCCTCACAGTACCTGCTACGACATTCCCTTGGGAAACAATGACAGCTTGTTAACTAGTTAAGATCCGTGTCAGGGTGTCGAACCTGACAGCTATACAAAGAGACGAGGATATTAAAAGATGGTGGTCCAGGGAAGTACTGGCAATGAACCTTTTCTGCTAATCTTTGATTGTGAGATTGTGTAATAATGTACACCTTACTCCTATCACCACTGGCCTACCTTCCAATGAGGATGTAGTGTAGCAGCCTACCACCATTGGCCTAGGCTCTTATGAGGATGCAATGTAGCCTCGTACACAAATAATTATAAAACATTCACCAATACATACAACCTCACACACACACTGACCTTTTTAAAAACTAACACCTGTTTTTTTTTAATAAATTGCTATTGAAGCTGTTATTCTCTCTCTCTCTCTCTCTCTCTCTCTCTCTCTCTCTCTCTCTCTCTCTCTCTCTCTCTCTCTCTCTCTCTCTCTCTCTCTCGGAGAAGTCCTTGCAAATATTTACAGGGAGATTTTTTCTTGCTTTGTTTTAGCATCAGAGATCCTTTGATAAGCGGCAGTGTTGCCAACACAGTATTCAGACTTTACTGGTAGGGAGGTGTCACGGCTTTTAAATATTTGTACTCACCTAATTGTGGTTGCAAGAGTCGATTCATAGCTCCTGGCCCCGCCTCTTCACTGGACGCTACTAGGTGACTCCCTCCCTGCTCCGTGAGCTTTATCATACCTCTTCTCAAAACTAGGTATGGATCCTGCCTCCACCACCTCCCTTTCCAGACTATTCCACTTCCTGACAACTATGTGACTAAAGAAATACTTCCTAACATCCCTGTGACTCATCTCAGTTTTCAACTTCCAACTGTGACCTCTTGCTGTTGTGTCCCATCTCTGAAACATCCTGTCCCTATCCACTTTCTCGATTCTTCTCAGTATTTTATATGTTGTTATCATGTCCCTCCTGTCCTCCAGTGTCGTCAGGTCGATTTTGTATGTGTGTGTATGTGTATACTTACTTATCTGTGGTTGCAGGGGTCGTGTGTGTGTGTGTTCTCACCTAATTGTGGCTGCAGGGGTCGACTCATAGCTCCTGGCCTGTGTGTGTGTGTTTCTCGTGAAGTGTTGGCGTGCACATTCTGCACCTCGTGACTGTGCTGAGCGCTGGTGACTGTGCTGAGCGCTGGTGACTGTGCTGAGCGCTGGTGACTGTGCTGAGCGCTGGTGACTGTGCTGAGCGCTGGTGACTGTGCTGAGCGCTGGTGACTGTGCTGAGCGCTGGTGACTGTGCTGAGCGCTGGTATGTGTGAGCGCTGGACGCATGGTGACGCTGAGGTGGTGCAGTGCTGAGCCTGGTGACTGTGCTGAGCGCTGAGTGAATATGAGCGCTGTGAACCATGTAATAGGTGTCAGGCAGCAGCAGCAGACACTCAGAAAGGGAGGAAAATATTAACATTAAAACAGTAGTAGCAGCAGCAGCAGCAGCAGTGGTAGTAGTGTAGTAGTCGCAGTAGTACTGTAGTAGTCGCAGTAGTACTGAAGTAGTACTAGCATCAGCTGCAGTAGCAGTAATAGTAAGCAAAATACTCAGTGGACGGATGTTTGAAGGCAAACTCCAGTTCATATGAAAATAAACCTATGTTAATGTATAGGCGCTAAAGTCGGGGTCCAGGAGCCGGAGCTCATACCATGGTAACAGTGGTGTGTGTGGGCGGAGAGCCAGGGTCCAGGAGCCGGAGCTCATACCATGATAACAGTGGTGTGTGTGGGAGGAGAGCCAGGGTCCAGGAGCCGGAGCTCATACCATGGTAACTGGTGTGGGTGGAGAGCCAGGGTCCAGGAGCCGGAGCTCATACCATGGTAACTGGTGTGTGTGGGCGGAGAGCCAGGGTCCAGGAGCCGGAGCTCATACCATGGTAACTAGTGTGTGTGGGCGGAGAGCCAGGGTCCAGGAGCCGGAGCTCATACCATGGTAACTGGTGTGGGTGGAGAGCCAGGGTCCAGGAGCCGGAGCTCATACCATGGTAACTGGTGTGTGTGGGCGGAGAGCCAGGGTCCAGGAGCCGGAGCTCATACCATGGTAACTAGTGTGTGTGGGCGGAGAGCCAGGGTCCAGGAGCCGGAGCTCATACCATGGTAACTAGTGTGTGTGGGCGGAGAGCCAGGGTCCAGGAGCCGGAGCTCATACCTTGGTAACTAGTGTGTGTGTGGGCGGAGAGCCAGGGTCCAGGAGCCGGAGCTCATACCATGGTAACTAGTGTGTGTGGGCGGAGAGCCAGGGTCCAGGAGCCGGAGCTCATACCATGGTAACTAGTGTGTGTGGGCGGAGAGCCAGGGTCCAGGAGCCGGAGCTCATACCTTGGTAACAGTGGTGTGTGTGGGCGGAGAGCCAGGGTCCAGGAGCCGGAGCTCATACCATGGTAACTGATGTGTGTGGGCGGAGAGCCAGGGTCCAGGAGCCGGAGCTCATACCATGGTAACTGGTGTGTGTGGGCGGAGAGCCAGGGTCCAGGAGCCGGAGCTCATACCATGTTAACATTGGTGTGTGTGGGCGGAGAGCCAGGGTCCAGGAGCCGGAGCTCATACTATGGTAACCCACATAAAGCACGCGCCACTCACTGGTGACATCTTCACTTATATGTTATTTACATATATAATTTTGCGATATATTAGGTAGACTAGTAATGCTATTACCCTGTTCTATATGTTATGGTAGTTAGGCAGTGGGAACAAAAGCTAGTTGTTTACCTGTCATATTGCAACACACAGGATGGGTCACATACATAAGGTCATGAAGCAGGTGGCTAGGACACTACGTAGCTTCTTTGTCCAGACTCCAGCAAGGAGGGAGGGAGGGGGTTAAATACCTAAGGTTGGGCGAGATAGAGGGAGGGGAGGAGCTACACAGAGATTAGTATCACATGGGTGGCAGTAACATCATCCTGGTAACGTTATGTGGTACCCTGGTAGTGTAGTGGGTGTTACCTAGTAGTTTGGTACACAACGCACCAGGTAGTATCATTGCAATAATGACGTGATATACGGACAAGATGAAGAATTAGAAACGTAGAACACCTGGGTATCTTTATTTAAAGATGTTTCGCCAACTAGTGGCTTTATTATTTCAATACAGAGATGATATGCGAAGACATAAGACAAGATAACGTGATCCTGAACCTTGCAGAACTTTTTTTTTTTTTATTTATTTAAAAACACATATATACATAACAATCCAAGAAATGCCCAAAATTAAATCAGGCTCATATAAACAAAAACAAGCAAACAGAACAGGAATAAACACATCAGTCTATATATCCTATAATAAGAACCCGTGCCAAAAGCACAAACAAAAAATGTCCATCCAACTACCCAATCCTAGCTAAGTTTTTCTATACAATAACATAACACACTGTCAATGAAACTGAACATACATTGTCTCAAAAACACCACAAAATTTAACCGCTGGTTACATATCTTACTTCTTCCCTACCACAAAAACGCAGTACATAGGCATGAAATAAAATAAAACCTTAAACTTTCTGCCTATAAAACAGGTGTTGCACAATAACACACAAAAACAACTCACAAAAACAACTGACCCCCGAAACAAGGGTCAAACCACAACATCATCTTAAATAAGAAATACATTAACATCAAGCCATCACTACCGTAGACAACACTGTCTACAACACAACGTCACATTCCCACACCGGATAATAAGACCACACAAAACACATTTGTGTTGCATACATATACAAACACTAGAAAAACCCAAAAATATGCAGAAGCTGCTCCTAATGTATAATTCAAACAAAAGATAGGGAACACATACAGAATACAATACTAAAAACGTTAAACTTAAGACAAACATAGCAAAACATCAACTTTATCCTACATGAATTGCCACAGATACCTGGGACAACTTCACCCAAGCACACCTGCACACTGTCGGTTGTCTAACACCTAATACCTCCTAACCCCCTACCTGCCACATAAATGCAAAACGCCAGCACATCACCACCGACAAACCCTACTACTTTAACTTTAGATTACACTACTACATCCTAGAGGAAAACCCCATGCGTCCATGACCCCTATGACCCCCCAACCAACATCACTCCAAGTCTGAGTCAACACACACCTGAAAATTTACCTACAACCCCATGAAACCCCCGAAACGTCCAAAATTCGGACACCCACGATACCACCCCGTCCCAACCCATCCTAGCTTCAACCCTGTATACCCACGCCTAACCAACCACACATCAATCAACCATACTATACCCTAATGAACCCTTCCGGATATACCCAACCTCCCCCTTCCCCCCACTCGACCAGTCCCCCTCGAATGGTTCCTACGTCATCCCCAAAACCTTAAAAGGGACACCACCGTCATCGTTCTATAACCCTCTGAGAAAGCTTCAACCCAAGTTCTCCCATACAAACCCTGATTCCTACATTTCGTCCTGTAAAAATGTGCCGCCAAGGCACGAACCCGCCTCCCACCCACTACCTCGCGCATACCCCACGACACATATATGAAATCAACCACCAGGTACATTAAACTTCTACGTACATTTTCCTCAAACCCACCAATATCCAGGCTTAAAGCCCCTAACATCGAAAGCCCACACCCACCTACACTCCTCATGACCGTCCAAACCATTCCCGTACCCCGCCTAAATCTTCACAAAAATACACCGCATGGTACGACGTATCCAAAAGCCCACATCTCAAACAAGTACCCTCACTCGCAAACCCATTAAAAACAATTGCGCTTTAGAAGCCAAGATTCCATGTAGGAATCGAAAACCGTCTCCCTAACCCTCGCCCTCAGCCTCAACTTCCGGAAACCTACCCAAGTCGCCCGCCAATTATACTTTGGGTACTCTGCTACCCCCTGCCCTATACCCCGCCTCCCCCAAGCTTGTCCAAAACCCCCACCCGAAAACCCCTTGGCTCTCTGACAACTAGTAAAACCCTCAACATTGCCTCACATAAACTCAGGTCACGTCCACTCCACCACCTCCGTACCTCACGCATGACCACTCCCACCCGCTTACACCCCACCCCTCCCTCCTCCACATATCTCTGCTTTACATATATCCCTATAAGCCTCCTATGTAAGGGTATCAACCCCAAACCTCCCTTACTAACCGGCGTCATGACAACCTCCTTATTAAGCCAATGTCTACCAAAACCCCATATATACCGCA
Organism: Cherax destructor; assembly: GCA_009830355.1. Lineage (NCBI taxonomy): Eukaryota > Metazoa > Arthropoda > Malacostraca > Decapoda > Parastacidae > Cherax > Cherax destructor. The sequence goes on along the minus strand of WNWK01011736.1, from coordinate 10,602 downwards.
ACACTCTCCGCTGTAATAATTCAACATCTCTCCCCACGAGTGGGTATACCCTTGCCACATGCCACAATTTACTATACAGTAATGCAGAACTAGAGTATAAGAGAAGACAGTAGAAGACAAGGTAATCAGTACCTAAGCCTGGAATCTGGTGTTCAGTACACTGATGAATCCCAAGTATAGGCAGGAAGATGGTCTCTCATATGATGGAGACTTCAAATGCTGCACCTCACCTGACTCCAGTATAAGAGTCCATCTTCCCGCCTGTACTCCAGATCACGCACCCCTACTTCTTTATACATTTCCCGCTGCTCACCCTCACCATCCACACTACAATACAATACAATAGGTACACTCTGTCAGCGTATATCTGCCCACCTACTTTTCCCCATTTTGCACTGACCACTCGTCACCTCCCGATCAGAACACTCCTGTGTCTCTTAAAATAAGATTTTAACACACACACACACACACACACACACACACACACACACACACACACACACACACACACACACATACATATATATATATATATATATATATATATATATATATATATATATATATATATATATATATATATATATATAATATATATATATGTTTGGACCTCTGTCACCTCAGTGTCCAGGCCAAGTACTCCCAGGGTCACATCCCCACACCATGGGCTTTTAACACGTCCATTATATATAGAATCTACCATAATTTATTTTTTTCACGCCCCTTTACAATTACCGAAGCTTGTTACAATTTAATTTACATATCTGCATTTTCTGCATAATATTCTCTAATAACTAACATCTAAATCGTTAAGTACATTCAAGAAGAACAGGTCTTACTGCAAGTCACAGGCTGGTTCTTGTTATTTCAAGTGATACTCCAGCAAGTTGGAGCCACTTACAGCAGATATAATTAAGATTAAGGTATTCCCTCAGTGTAGACGTGAGGCTGAGGGAAGAGTGGAGGGAGGGACGGAGGTCGAGGGAGAATAAAAGAAGAGAAAAACTAAGCGGCATCATGTGTATACATAGATCTCAGAAAGGAAATAAAGGGAGGGAGCGTGAGGAAGAAGGGGGCGTGACTGAGGGAAGAGGGAGAGCTAGAAGCAGAGGGAGGAGCATTGTTGCGGCAAGCCGCACTCCACCGCAGCCAGCCGCAAGCCGCCTTACTTGTGTTCAGCACACCTCTACCTCCCCTTTCCTACTACAACACTATTTCCACCAACTGATGTATGTAGTAATGTAGTATGTATTAATGTAGTCCAAATACCCCGTCCCTGATGACGCCCCGGAACCTGTTCATGTAACTCCTGGAACACTCACATGGTGTAACACAGGGATATTCACATGTAACACGGACATCCACATGATGTGAAACATCCAGATTTCCACATTCTGTAACACCACATGCTTTGTCTCCCACTTTATCTCAGAATGTTATATCAGGATATATCAAGATGATATATCAGAGAACTGTTTCCTCTGTATGTATGTTTCTTGTTGTTGCCTCGCTCTGTTAATAAAATCCATTTCTGCTGTGTATGGAATAGTCCATCTTAAGAGATGGTAATTCCCACGTGATAGTAACTGAGGTGTGCTGGAAGGTAACCTTTGATGCTGGTGAACCTGTAATGGGACACTGGACCATATCCTGTACACAAATACCCCGCAGATAGGAGCTTACTCGTTATTTGTATATTGTTCCAGTCACGGTATTGCGCCTTCTTGTTCTTTCTGGACGATATCCTCAGTATGTATGAACCCCATCCTGTGTGATGAATATAACAGGGAAACACAGCTAGCTTTCATTTCAAATTTAGGACTAGAGTAGCACAGTAGCATATTGTTAATGTGTTTTATTTTGCTAAATAAACCGCCCCTACTACCACCATCACTCTACTATCATCACCACTCACAACCATCACCACCACCCACCATCACCAGGCTCCTCCTCTTTTACTAGCTAAAGACGACATGATTTCCCCAGCCTGAGGTATGATTGGTGCAACACTTTCTCCAGCATTACACCGCCAGTGAGGTGACGCACGTAACCCCCCCCCGTCCCCACACACTCTTTGATGGTAAGTTTATTATTCTAAGGAAGAATTATAGGCGTATAAGGACGGCAGTCCCCCTTCCCCTTTGATTTTGATTTTGATTTGATTTAATTTAAATATCAAAATGGAGGTTAGGATATACTTGACGTAGTGTTTATATGGATACAGTATGAGGACGGTAAAGTTATCAGCACATATTTCTTGAGTCCCTCTTTACTAGTAGAGTGCCTCTCCATACACCTGTCTGAAAAAATGAACCATTGGGTCAAACAACGCCAGAGGATGGAAGGTCAGGTTTAATCCAAGGAAGGGGAATGTACCTCCAGTTCATGGTATTAAATAAATACCCTTCACCGGCAAATAGACATTGTAAGGGAACTTAACAATTTTGATTTGTGTAATATTTTCTTTCCGTTTATGTTTGTTGTGAGACGTGACCGTGGGGGGGGGGTGATTGCTACTACCATTAAGAAGGGAAAGTGTGGCACTGACATTAATGTCTTTGAAGCCTTCAGCCATCTCAATTTCGCCTTGAGAAATTGAAGTCAGAAATTTGTCACTTAACGCGGTGTAGTCACGAGAAATTCTTGACGCCTGGAGCCACGACACTACACAATGGCCACACAACGCACACTCAGCGACAACAACACACACAGCAAACACAATACACCACGACACTACACAATGGCCACACAACGCACACTCAGCGACAACAACACACACAGCAAACACAATACACCACGACACTACACAATGGCCACACAACGCACACTCAGCGACAACAACACACACAACAAACACAATATACCACGACACTACACAATGGCCACACAACGCACACTCAGCGACAACAACACACAACAAACACAATACACCACGACACTACACAATGGCCACACAACGCACACTCAGCGACAACAACACACACAACAAACACAATACACCACGATACTACACAATGGCCACACAACGCACACTCAGCGACAACAACACACACAACAAACACAATACACCACGATACTACACAATGGCCACACAACGCACACTCAGCGACAACAACACACACAACAAACATAATACACCACGACACTACACAATGGCCACACAACGCACACTCAGCGACAACAACACACACAACAAACACAATACACCACGACACTACACAATGGCCACACAACGCACACTCAGCGACAACAACACACACAACAAACATAATACACCACGATACTACACAATGGCCACACAACGCACACTCAGCGACAACAACACACACAGCAAACACAATACAGACAAACACAAGAAACAGAAAATGGCGTACACGCGACCACACAAGCAAAATATGTATCCTTATCCGATCAAGTCGGATAAGATGGTAAGAGGTTGTTGGGTTGTGGTGATTAGTGAGCTTCAGGCAATTACCTTCCTGGGATCGCCTTGCTGAATTTACTGGTGTTAATCTCTACCTCTTGGGTCTAACTATGGTGGCTGACATGGCCTGTCTGTCGTATAGTCCTAACCACAGCCGACAAAGTGGGCAGAGTGGGTGGTATCCTCAACACAGCTGACTGCTACAAGATCCAGCACCACCTTCTTGGCTACGTCAACGTTTATGAATTCAATGAGGAACGTCAGTATTTGGAAGCTGCCAAGTGGTTTCTGAGCCAAGCCCACCCAATACTCCGAAAATCTGAACAAGGCAAGAAACTAGCATCTCCTCAGCAATGCTAGACTAGCAAGGGGTTGTGGCTTACTTAAAACCCACAAGTTGAACAGCCTTCTTGACCTATTACATCAGGAGCCTGCAGTGCCCTACACAGACTGGGAGGGATCCTCGCTAAACATCTCCGCAGTGGGGTACCGTTAACTAGGCACTCCTCAAGCACTCAGTGTACCTTATCAACTGTGTCAGAGACATCAACGCTAAGAATAAACACCTAGCCAGTTTTGATGTCATACCTATTCACCTATCCACAACACAGCAACACTTTGGACCTCCCGAAACCCAGCCAAGATTTTAACGGCCTGGAGCTGTTCGTAAATTACAACTACTTCAGCTATGGGAATCACAATGACAGACAGTATTTTGGGATGACCATGGATTTCTCCTTTTGATATATAACTTTGAAGGGTTTCCAGAGTGTTCCTATTCTCGCAGGCCTGCGAGAATGCTGTGTTGGCTAACCTCTATATAGAGCACATTGAGTCCGTTTAAATACTTCTTGCTATACCCAGGACAATTACATGGCCATGCTATGTCGACGACCTGCTGGTCACCTTCGAAAGGAGACTCAATGCATAAAACGTCCCGAAGACCATTAACAGTATCGAGCCCACTATTAAATGCACGTTAAAGAAGGAATGTGATAATTGTCTGTCTACCTTTTCTACATGGAGGTGACAACTGACATACAAGTTTACAGGTGTCTCACCAATAACGACAACCTCTTTCACTGATGTTCACACCACGATATCACAAGCCACTTGTTATCATTGTTTCTTAAAGAACAAAAAGGCACAATAGGTCATTCCATGTCAAGTGAACCAATTTTGAAAATCGTCCCCACCTGGCCTCCAATTTCGATAAAATTTGACATGAAGGTTGTCATCTATATCAAACTAACTTTGGGAAATTTTTTTAGTTGATGATATGCAATAGTAATAGTGTATTAATGTTATGCCAGAGTAGAGGCAGGTAAAAGTTTCACCGCCCTGCAGCAGACAACAATGCTCACGTTATTGCTGTGGCAACACCATACTTTTTTTTTTGACAACTTTAAGATTAATTTGCAAAATAAATAGCGGTCCCTATCAATTCAGATAACAGTTTCTGAAATCACCACCAAAAATTATATAAGGAGACATAAACACAAGGTTCTGGATGTTGTTGCTCTGGAACAACAACTGAAAAATGCCTGGTTTCATTATAACGTTGCGCAAGCCAAAAATCACCTTATTTTAAGGTCTGTTTTCTCCCTTCAAGGACAAAACACCTGTGAAAAACATAGATATCTTGTAGTTTAGAATCTGTTCTTTCTAAGAAAATTGGTTGTCTTCAAAAATGTCCTAAAATTCACTGTTAGGTCTGTGAGGGCATTTTTAGCTGCTATTAACACAGAAACTAAAAATGTTTGGAGTCTGATATTTTAGGAATGTAACAATAATCTCATACTAAAATAATGTTTTCCTTTAGGACAGATTTTTTTGCCTACTTTGGCTTCATAATGTGAAAAAAGTAAAATAATGTAAGTTTTAGGACTGCGATTTTTTAAATCCGCTTCAATAGTTGTATAGGCATGTGTACTTACACAACTTTTACTCTGCTAGATCTGCCACAGCAATAACCTGAACACTGCTGATTGTGTGCTACGGGTCGGTGAAATTTTCACCTGCCTCCACTCTGAGGCCACAACATTACTATTGTTGCATATCATGAACTAAAACTTTCCCAAAGTTACTATGACATGGATGCCAACCTTCATGTAAAATTTTATCGAAATTGGAGACGGTCAGGTGGGGACCCCTGACCCACACACGATAGAGGAGCTTACCACGACGTCTCGGTCCGACCGAAACGTCATCGGAAGCTCCTCCTTTTTGCGGGTTATTTGTGTATCATTGTTTCTCCCTCAGAGCCCATAAGTATCTCCAGCACACACTTCTGGAGGAGTGTGTGTATCACGTAGCACACACTTCTGGAGGAGTGTGTATCACGAGCGCACACTTCTGGAGGAGTGTGTGTATCACGTAGCACACTTCTGGAGGAGTGTGTGTATCACGTAGCACACACTTCTGGAGGAGTGTGTGTATCACGTAGCACACTTCTGGAGGAGTGTGTGTATCACGTAGCGCACACTTCTGGAGGAGTGTGTGTATCACGTAGCACACACTTCTGGAGGAGTGTGTATATCACAGTACACCTTCTGGAGGAGTGTGTGTATCACGAGCACACACTTCTGGAGGAGTGTGTATATCACGTAGCACACACTTCTGGAGGAGTGTATCACGTAGCACACACTTCTGGAGGAGTGTGTATATCACGTAGCGCACACTTCTGGGAGTGTGTATATCACGTAGCGCACACTTCTGGAGGAGGGGGTATTCACGTAGCACACACTTCTGGAGGAGTGTGTATATCACGTAGCGCACACTTCTGGAGGAGTGTGTGTATCACGTAGCACACACTTCTGGAGGAGTATGTGTATCACGTAGCACACACTTCTGGAGGAGTGTGTATATCACGTAGCACACCTCTGGAGGAGTGTGTGTCACTACACACACTTCTAGAGGAGTATGTGTATCACGTAGCACACACTTCTGGAGGAGTGTGTGCATCACGTAAGCACACTTCTGGAGGAGTGTGGTATCACGTAGCGCACACTTCTGGAGGAGTGTGTGTATCACGTAGCACACACTTCTGGAGGAGTGTGTGTATCACGTAGCGCACACTTCTGGAGGAGTGTGTGTATCACGTAGCACACACTTCTGGAGGAGTGTGTGTATCACGTAGCACACACTTCTGGAGGAGTGTGTGCATCACGTAGCGCACACTTCTGGAGGAGTGTGTGTATCACGTGCGCACTTCTGGGGGAGTGTGTATCACGTAGCGCACACTTCTGGAGTGTGTGTATCACGTAGCACACACTTCTGGAGGAGTGTGTGTATCACGTAGCGCACACTTCTGGAGGAGTGTGTGTATCACGTAGCACACACTTCTGGAGGAGTGTGTATATCACGTAGCACACTTCTGGAGGAGTGTGTAGTCACGTAGCACACACTTCTGGAGGAGTGTGTGTATCACGTAGCGCACTTCTGGAGGAGTGTGTGCATCAAGTATGTCTTTGTAAAGCTGCAGTTTACACCATACTTAATGTCTGACGTGACCTTACATGTTAGGCTGCATCATGTCTAGTACTATACATGTTCTAGACTTCATTAGCTAGTACTATACATGTTAGCTAGTACTATACATGTTACTAGTACTGTCATGTTAGCTAATTACTATACATGTTGGTATGTACATGTTGCTAATACATGTTAGTACTAGCTAACATGTAGGTATTACTAAGAGAAGATGTTAGTACTACTAACATTTTAGCTTACATGATATTACTAGGACATGTATGCTATACATGTAGCTAGTACATACATGAGCTATTACTTAAGTTAGCTAGTGCTATACATGTTAGCTGTACTATACATTTTCTGCTAGTACTGTACATGTTAGCATACTATACATGTTAGCTAGTACTATACATGTTAGCTAGTACTATACATGTTAGCTAGTACTGTACATCGTTAGTGAGTACTATACATGTTGCTAGTGCTATACATGTTAGCTATACTATACATGTGTAGTATTGCTATACATGTGAAGCTATACATGTTCTATTTCTATACATGTTAGCTAGTGCTATACATGTTAGCTAGTACTTACATGTTAGTAGTGCTATACATGTTAGCTAATTACTATACATGTAGCTATACTATACATGTTAGCTAGATTTATACATGTTAGCTAACTTCTACATGTTAGCTGATACTATACATGTTGGCTATGCATACATGTTGCTAATTACTGATGTTGCTACATTGCCTATACATGTTCAGCTAGTACTGTACATGTTAGTAGTACTATAATGTGTTATATAGCTACATGTTAGCTGTGCTATGATACATGTTGGCTAGTGCTATACATGTTAGCTAATCTACTAATGTTAGCTAGTCTATACATGTTAGCTAGTGCTATACATGTTCCTATACTGGTACATGTTAGCTAGTACTATACATGTTAGCTAGTACTTACATGTTAGCTAGTACTATACATGTTAGCTAGTACTATACATGTTAGCTAGTACTATACATGTTACTAGTACTTACATGTTAGCTAGTACTATACATGTTAGCTAGTCTATACATGTTCTCTAGTACTGAACATGTTGCTAATTACTATACATGTTAGCTAGTACTATCAGTGCTATACTATGTTGTACTGCCAACATGTTACAGTCTATGAGGCATGTATGAAAGCTAACTATCATGTAGCTAGTCTATGCAACATGTTACTAGTACTGTACTGTATAGTACTGACATTAGCTAGTACTAAATGTTGCTATACATGTTAGCTAATTACTATACATGTTAGCTAGTACTATACATGTTAGCTAATATACATGTTCTCTAGTACTGTACATGTTAGCTAGTACATACATGTTAGCTAGTTGACATGTTTGGCAATACTATACATGTTAGCTAGTAGCTATACATGTTAGCTAGTACTATACATGTTAGCTAGTAGCTATACATGTTAGCTAGTACTATACATGTTAGCTATACATACATGTTAGCTAGTTACATGTTTCTAGTACTTACATGTTAGCTAGTACTATACATGTTAGCTAGTACTGTACATGTTAGCTAATTACTATACATGTTAGCTAGTACTATACATGTTAGCTAGTACTATACATGTTAGCTAATACTATACATGTTATCTAGTACTATACATGTTAGCTAGTACTATACATGTTCTCTAGTACTGTACATGTTAGCTAGTACTATACATGTTAGCTACATATAACATGTATAGTACTAGCTACATGTACAATATAGAGACATGTATAGTACTACGTAAGTACTAACATGTATAGTCTATAATGTATGTATGTATCAGCTTAGTGCTATACATGTTAGCTAGTACTATACATGTTCTCTAGTACTGTACATGTTAGCTAAGTACTATACATGTTAGTAATAGCTATACATGTTAGTATAGCTACTGTACATGTTAGCTAGTACTAGCTAACATGTTGTCTAATGTATTTCTGTACATGTTAGCTAGTATTATACATGTTAGCTAGTACTATACATGTTCTCTAGTACTGTACATGTTAGCTAGTACTATACATGTTAGCTAGTACTATACATGTTAGCTAGTACTATACATGTTAGCTAGTACTATACATGTTAGCTAGTACTATACATGTTAGCTAGTACTGTACATGTTAGCTAGTACTGTACATGTTAGCTAGTACTATACATGTTAGCTAGTACTATACATGTTAGCTAGTACTATACATGTTAGCTAGTACTATACATGTTAGCTAGTACTATACATGTTAGCTAGTACTATACATGTTCTCTAGTACTGTACATGTTAGCTAGTACTATACATGTTAGCTAGTACTATACATGTTAGCTAGTACTATACATGTTAGCTAGTACTATACATGTTAGCTAGTACTATACATGTTAGCTAGTACTATACATGTTAGCTAGTACTATACATGTTAGCTAGTACTGTACATGTTAGCTAGTACTATACATGTTAGCTAGTACTATACATGTTAGCTAGTACTATACATGTTAGCTAGTACTATACATGTTAGCTAGTACTATACATGTTAGCTAGTACTATACATGTTTAATGTACATGTTATAGTACTATACATGTTAGCTATACTATACATGTTAGCTAGTACTATACATGTTAGCTAGTACTATACATGTTCTAGTACTATACATGTTAGCTAGTACTATACATGTTACTAGTACTATACATGTTACTAGTACTATACATGTTACTAGTACTATACATGTTAGCTAGTCATACATGTTAGCTATACTTCATGTCTAGTCCTGCAGTGTCTTAATTCTTCCCTCAACATACTCTCCCTTACATACTCTCAGGTACAATGTCTGCCAGGTACTTACATGTTCGCTATACCTATACATCCCTTAGCTATACTTAGACAGTTGCTGTACAGGTTAATTTTCCCTCACCCTACTGTATAGTACTCTCATGTGCTAGATTTATACATGTTAGCTAATATGCTATACATGTTAGCTAGTACTATACATGTTAGCTAGTACTATACATGTTCTCTAGTACTGTACATGTTAGCTAGTACTATACATGTTCTCTAGTACTGTACATGTTAGCTAGTACTATACATGTTAGCTAGTACTATACATGTTAGCTAGTACTATACATGTTAGCTAGTACTATACATGTTAGCTAGTACTATACATGTTAGCTAGTACTATACATGTTAGCTAGTACTGTACATGTTAGCTAGTACTATACATGTTAGCTAGTACTATACATGTTAGCTAGTACTATACATGTTAGCTAGTACTATACATGTTAGCTAGTACTATACATGTTAGCTAGTACTATACATGTTCTCTAGTACTGTACATGTTAGCTAGTACTATACATGTTAGCTAGTACTATACATGTTAGCTAATTGACTATACATGTTAGCTAGTACTATACATGTTCTCTATGCTGTACATGTTAGCTAGTCTATACATGTTAGCTAGTACTATACATGTTAGCTAGTACTAACATGTTACTAGTATATACATGTTAGCTAGTACTATACATGTTAGCTAGTACTATACATGTTCCTAGTACTTCATGTTAGCTGGTACTATACATGTTAGCTATTCTTACATGTTTAGCTAATTGCAAACTACATGTTATTGTACTATACATGTTAGCTAGTATATACATGTTAGCTAATTTACAAAATACATGTTAGCTA